>SSNS01000184.1:1170374-1311117 GCA_006937985.1 Aphyosemion australe
GCTGCCTTAATATTTTGATTAAGGCTAACAAAATATTTCAAGTCATTTCAACTTAGCTGTGAGTGGAAATTATTTTAAATAATTTGTTTGCCTGAGTCAAAGGTTAGTAGAGATTACTTGGATTTTGTTGTTGATAGAACAAAAATATTAGTTAGTCTGACTGAAAAAAGAAAGTTCCATGAACAAAAATATTAGTTAGTCTGACTGAAAAAAGAAAGTTCCATGAACAAAAATATTAGTTAGTCTGACTGAAAAAAGAAAGTTCCATGAACAAAAATATGAGTTAGATGAACTTGATCTTATAAGTTGAATAAACTTAGTTGTGTGTTGGCATTACTTAAAATAATTTGCTAGCCTTAATCAAAATTTTAAGGCAGCGAGGTTACAAATTATTTTAAGTTGGGTCAACTTGAATTTTTTTACAGTGCACTGTCCTTAAATAAATAAATGAAATGAAACTAATCTATGCAACAGAGTCATTCCATGCAAAGCCAGATGTTTCAGCCGTTATTTGTTATAACTGTGATGATTCTGGCTACCGCTGATGAAAACCCCACATTCAGAATCTCAGAATATAGTGAAAAGGTTCAATGTTCTAGACTCAAAGTGTCACGCTCTGATCAGCTGATGAATCCAGAACACCTGCGCCTTTAGATGGTCTCTCAGTCTGATTACTGACATAAATGGACTTTTGCTCCATATTTGACCTTTTTCCAGTTTCACCTGTTGTTGATCATTTTTCTGTTGTAACAACACTTATTTATTTATTTATTCACTTATATTTTATGAGGATTAACCACTTGAGATGATCCATCTCGTTTTCCAGTGACAACACTTATAAATAATAAGAAAAGCGATGACCGGCCCAGGCACTCCCCCTTCTGGATGTGAAGACTGGTGGTCTTCTGATGCCACAGGACTCTGATGTGACGTGTAACACCATCAAACAGTGGGTCAGGGTTACGTTGTCATCAGCTATTCCTTCGGTCATTGTGCATTTCCTGTTTTTACGCCGTCATTAAAGGGCGTATGTCGCCACCTACCGTCGTAGAGCACAATCATTCAATTATTCAATTTTCCAGCAAACACGTAAACTAGGATAAAGGCTCTGTTTCTGGTTAAGGCATTAGCTTAATTATTGCCATAGCTAGACTCAGATGTGACCTCACTGAGTGGGATAAACAAAGTGGATTAAAGAAAACGTGTCAAAATCCTCTCAAATGTTCTTCAGTCATTATTCTGTTTTAAGATGATTGAAACTACGGATGATTCAACTTGTCCAGAGTAATCAAAAGAAAAAAACACATATTGGTCATTTGTACATTATTCAGGGATCTCAGTAACATGTGACTGATCCACACGCAGCCACAAACGCTTGGCTCCTGCTCTTCGTACTGGTGATGAGGATGGCTCCAGTCTCCTCTTGCTGGTCACCAGTTTGGTAACCAGGACTGATTTAAAGTCCATCAGCATGGTGATGTTGGTCTTGTTATGGCCGGTGCCTTTTTGTTCAGGGAGCAGGACCCGTGGAACATCTCCTGTTGTCCCTGAGTCCTTCAGAAGGCCTAAGGCACCATAGATGGACTTCCACCCCCCCTCCTCCTACCGTTAACCACCACAGCTGCACCGCATCAGCAGCTATAGAAGGAGAAGACCGGAACTGGGCCATGTCTCCCAGTTGCTTCTGGTGTGTTTAGTGGTTCTTAGTAAAGTTTAGATTGTGTAAAAGCATTTATGGTTTACTGATTTAAAACAGACGAACCGGCTCCCTCTTGGCTCCAAACTTGGAGTAATAGTCGCTGGACTTGTGGTAAATGTTTGGGAGCGTTTCGATGTCTGTTTTAAATTTAAAGCTTGATTTCCACCATCTGACCTTTGTGTTGCACCCTGTCCATCTTAACCCACCACCACGTGTGGGTCTCTCTAGCCCCCACACACACATCTCCTCACTTTTTATGTTTTCTATGAATCTACATGTTTTCTTGACTCCATGTTCTATTTAAAGAGGCGCATCGTTTCCGTTCTTCCCTGTGTAACTGGGAGACGGACCATTAAGGGACTTGGAACCATGCGGTGGCATCGCTGTTTGTTTTACAAACTGCTCAGATAATTAAAGTGTCTGGTTTCAGACCAGAATGGAGAAAACAGAACAGAAATGAGCTGAAATCTGCTAAAAAGTTGGGTCTTTGTTACTGTTTGTCCGTTTGGCTGCTTATCTGTTACCAATTTGTCTGCCTGAGACATTTGGCTAAATTTACCAGCCTGCAGAAACCCATTAAGAGCCAGCGAGACAAGCCCACTCCCTCTGCAGATTGAAATAGTTTGATGGACCAACACATTTTGTTTCCTGGCATTCGTGGAAGTTTTGTTGTTCTGTGAGCTTCATGTGCAACTTCTGCTTGTTTTTCGTTCTTTTGCTTGGGTGAAGTGAAGACTTTGCTGCAAACGAGAACATCGATGTCCTTCCCTTTAACGCTGATATGGTTCTCTGCCTCCCAATCAAACGCTGACTTCATTAGCCCTCTTTTCTTCTTTTCTCATTGGCCCTCGGAAAAGAAGGGCAAAGACACACACACTATCACTCAGTCAAACCCCCAGACACACACACACACACACACAGAGGCAAACAGACAGAGTGACTCTGACTTTAAATAATGAGAGAGCTGTCACATCACATCAGCGTCTCGCCGCAGCATGGCCTGGTGGTCAGCAGGACGGGCGGGAGGAGCCGCTGGCGGCTGACACCCTCTGGACACAAAGGGTAGTAAGAAGTGAGAGGAGGAGAGGGAGGAGGAGCAGATCAGGAGGGATGATGTCTGGAAAAAGAGATGGAGATGGACAGAGCTGTGGTCAACTGTCTGCCTCAGCATCCGAATCCTGGAAGGCTAATCGGAGGGGAGAGAGGAGCAGTAAGGAGGAGGGAAACAGGAGAAGCTGAGAAGGGTAAACAAAAAAAAAAAAATAGGAGGAGATGGAAAAAATTAGAGATGAAGGAAAAGAGACCAAAAAATGTAAATTATTGGAGAAAATACTCAGAGATGAAAAACAAAAATAAGAAATGAAACTTAAAATAGAGGAGATGAGAAAAGAGAGACAGAAAACAAGGAGAAATGAAACGAGAAGATGGAGGAGAGCAGAGGTGAGGAGAGGCAAACAACGGAAGGAGGTGGTAAAAGCTAATTCCACCCAAATAACGGTGTGAAGAGATGCCCTGAAGACCACGAGGTGGTGGGGGGGGGGGGGTTGTTTGTCTGGTGGAGGTCAGAAATCATTAGAGTCAGAGCAGAACCTGAAATCTCCTCGTTTCTCTGATTCTGTTCTCGTTTCTGCTGCTGCTGCTTTTATTCCTGTTAAATAAAGGCTGATTTCAACAGGAGATAATAATAGATCACTGATGATCTACTTACAGAGGCTCTTATCTCGAGTCTAAACCAACTTTAAATTAAGCATCACGCCTGAATTCTGGAGTAAAAGCCTGACGTTAAAGTCCCCCCCCAGCACACAGATTTGTACACAACCCTCTTTCCTAATTGTCCCTGAACCGTTTTCCCACACAGCCCGGGGTTCGGCGCGCCCCGCCACCCCACAGCCACCCACCGCTAAACCCATCATCTTTATTCAACATGGCCGCTGGGGACGATTTTAAGTCAGCTTAGAACGTCAGAAAAGTTCATTTTTTAGACTCATTTCCTCTTTTTTTCCTCTATTTGGCGCCTCCACAGAACTGATGATGGCTCCACGGAAAACACGTGATTCGTTTTAGTTTCAGGGTTTCTTCATTTTTTATGAAATTTAAGAGGTTGTGATTTAAATTTAAGACCTTTGAATTAAACACAACGGGTCTCTTTGGTCTTATTGTCTCAGTGGGATTACCTGTAGAAATACTGGTCAAAAACAAAGAAGTCGTTCCAGTTTGTCTTAAAGGAAAAACACGACTTTAATCCTATAACACGGGACCAAAGGTCCACTGTGGTCATAAAGGGACGGACATGGTCAGCAGCAATACTCAGGTAGGCTGTGGCGTTGCAACGATGATCAGTTAGGACTAAAACCCACTCCAGTACACCACCACCACCAGCCTGAACCGCTGATACAAGGCAGGATGGATCCATGCTTTCATGTTGTTGATGCCAGGTTCTGACCCTAAATGTCACAGCAGAACTCATCAGAGACTCATCAGACCAGGCAACATTTTTCCAATCATTGGTGAGCCTGTGTGAATTGTAGCCTCAGTTTCCTGTTCTTAGCTGACAGGAGTGGCACCCGGTATGGTCTTCTGCTGCTGGAGCCGCCACCATGCCACATTCAAAGTCACATAAATCACCTTTCTACCCCGTTCCGAAGCTCGGTTTGACCTGCAGCAGATCGTCTTGACCATGTCAACATGCCTAAATGCACTGAGTTGCCACCATGTGATTGGCTGATTAGTCATTTGTGTTAACAGCAGTTGGACAGGTGTACCCAATAAAGTGGTCAGTGAGTGTTGATCCAATAGCTCTGCAGGTAGTACGTATATAGGATGGCTTGCCAGGCTAGTCATTCAGTACTTTGCATACCTGTCCTCCACCAGGTAAGCTGTCAGCTGCTCCTTGCCTCAGTAACACCTCACCATCACCACCACCACCACCAGCAGCACCAGAACCTCCAACCAGTCTTCTGGATATTTAAGAGTTCAGGTTCGAAAATCAAAACTTTTTGACTTTTACACAAAAACCTTGAAGTTGCAATGGTAAATGACGAGAACTTGTATAGCACCTTCTAGGGTTCTACAACCCCCCAAGGCGCTTCACAACACATCAGTCATCCACACATTCACCCGCTGGTGGTGATGAGCTACATCGTAGCTACAGCTGCCCTGGGGCGCACTGACGGAGGCGAGGCCTGCCGTACACTGGCGCCACCAGTCCCTCTGACCACCACCAGCAGGCTAGGCGGGTTAAGTGTCTTGCCCAAGGACACAACAGCAGCATTCTATTGGGGAGCCGGGATCAAACCTGCAACCTTCCGATTACTGGACAACCCGCTCTACCTCCTGAGCTACTGCTGCCCTCTAGGGTTCTACAACCCCCCAAGGTGCTTCGCAACACAACAGTCATTCACACACTCACACACACACACACACACACACACACACACACACACACACACGCACACACACACGGCAGCCCATGAGACCCTGAGATGGTACCAATAATGAAAATGGAGGAAACTTTTTTCTCCAATAAAATCACAAATAAGCAAATATTCCCATGTTGGTCGCATGAGCTCTGAGAGAAATGATCTGTAATATTTCTATAAGTGTGTGTGTGTGTGTGTGTGTGTGTGTGTGTGTGTGTGTGTGTGTGTGCGCGTGTGAGTGAGTGAATGTAATCATAAATACATTTCAGCTTATGGATGGATGAGGGATCTCCACAGTGATTTGTTGGCTTAGATTAAATGTCAGTTTTGGAAATGTGTTGTTATACCTGAACTCCGCCGAGAGCGAGGCAGCGGACAGAATCACTGGAGGTGTGTGTGTGTGTGTGTGTGTGTGTCCTCTCAGTGATAACAAGTAATCGAAATAGCTACATTGATGCATCGAGAAGAAGCTCCAAGTTGCATAAACGGATGTCCATGGAGCGAAAAATGACTAAATGTATATATTTATCAAGGACAGAGTGAGTTTAGTAACATTCATCTTTTTTTAATAAGTAGAGTATTTGTTGACTGTCCAAGAATTATAGAATTATTTTCATCTTTTCTACTTATTGCAGGAAAATCACACGTATGTTTATTTATAAGGAATTTATAAATGAGAGCTGCAGTAAAGGGATGAGCAGCAAACCTGTGAATAATAATGAAAATAGAACAGAATGTAGTAAAGTCAACCTATACAGAAAACCTACCAGGCAGTTGATCTGAATGCTAGAGAGGTGAACGAGCCTTTTAGACCTAAAAGTTGTCCAAACTCTGAGCAGATCTGATATGGAGGTAAATTATTCCATAAACCAGGAGCAGCAACTGCAAAAGTGCACTCACCTCTGCCTCCAAGTTCAGATCCTCATCTGGTTGCTAGATGAAGAGTCGAGGAAGATGATGTAGATACGACGGAGCCAGATAGTTGTGAGCTTTAAAAACTGACATTCAGATATTAAAGGGATATTATGCAGTTTTTTTCTTGCTTTTAGCATCCCCTAGTGTCTGTTAGTAGAAGCAAAAGGTAAACTTCTCTCCTCGCTGTGCGTTGGTCTTTTTAACACCTTAATCTAACAGCTGAAATGTCTCCTCAGCCTTCATTAGTGTCTACAGGAGCGGTTCATCACTAAATCAAACACATCAGCTGTGTTCATGATCTAAAACATGCAGGAAACATGCTGGAAGCAGACTGCAGCACCAGGCATGTCAGCTCCACTTTACTAAGTCCAACAGGGACCGGACCGCCACTCTGAAGTTGCAAGTGCGGTATTCTGGCCACAGAGGGCGGTGGGGGTCTGAGTGACATCATTAACCCTGTAAAGGTCATTTTAGCACAAACTGGCTCAAGAACATGATTTAAACACATGAAAATGTTGCATATTGTGGCTTTAAAATCAGTCCTGAAACAGACGGGAGCTCCTGCTTTCTCTTTCTGGTCAAAAGTCCAACATCTGATTTACAATATGTGAGGTTATAAAATAATAAGAACAAGTGTACAAGATTTTACCAAAAGATGTGGCTGAAAAAAAAAGCTGATGACACCAAGATCCCTGACAGAGGACCGAGCGAGCAAAAACACCCCTGGAAGAGTTTCTGCAACAGCACACAGGAGTGGTAATTACTTATTAATTAGTCTCATAACAGCATTTAACCAATAAAAAGATGTTGTTACCTTATTAACTCCAGCTCGCTACACGTGTAATTACACGGTGAGCTTTATTAGAGCTGAAGCTGATCTTTTCCAGCCTAAAGCTCAGCTGATGCTGCACTTTAATATTTCACACATGTTTTAATCTTTCTGTCTGAGCTGCTGCAGCCGGCTCACACCGTGCAAATCATCTCACCGGTCATGACTTCTGTGCTCAAACAGATCACAACACCAGTTCTCCAGTCAGGTTTGCATCGGCAGAATTTATTGAAACAAGAATGTTGGAGTAACAATGCTGATAAAATATGGATCAGGTGGAGAAAGATGAAAACAAGCTGCAGATGGTTCATATCAAAGAGTTTCTGTCCAGAACACGGCTTTATTAGCACCAGAAGTCAATGTCAGACAGGCGCCTTGGAGCTGTAAGCGATCGCCCACCAAAAAGTTCTGAGATGCCAGAAATCCGTCGGCAATTAATCAGTCTGTGTGACTCCACTCAAGCTGCATGTCAAATCTAATTCTGCCCAATTCTTAAAGAAGTCATGGGTAACAAGCACTCTGTGAGAAGAAAATCAAACAAGTTTATTAGGAGCTCCCTGGTTGCAGTTCCAGCGAAGAACCAACAGCTTTACAGCTAAAGCCGAACCGTG
This sequence comes from Aphyosemion australe, assembly GCA_006937985.1. Taxonomy (NCBI): domain Eukaryota; kingdom Metazoa; phylum Chordata; class Actinopteri; order Cyprinodontiformes; family Nothobranchiidae; genus Aphyosemion; species Aphyosemion australe. The sequence goes on from SSNS01000184.1 coordinate 1,177,848, forward strand.
TTCCTCTGCTGTGAACCCGTTGCATCATTTCTTCCAAAGGGAAACCATGCGCAGCACACCAGGAGCCAACAAAGGGTGAGAATATGCATCTACTCCCAAAGGACATTCAGCATCCAGAAGCAGCATATTGCAACATCCCCTCTTAAAAAGAGAAGGTAACAGAGTGAATATGAGTGTTTTCGCTGTGATCTGATGACACTGGAACAGATGTGACTGTTTCATGTTTGTTATGGTGGAATAAATCACGGCTCTACCAGCCAGGCCTTTACTAACTTCTGCACAGCCTGCAGCCTGGAGTTTGGAACCGTTTAACAATCCTCTCTGAAAGTGGCCGGAGTAAATTCAGAAAGGTTACAGAGTTAAGTGCACGGTCAGAAGTCTCCCAAGGCGGCGTGCGCTGTAAGGTTTTAACTGCTCAGGCAGAATCCTTCAAACAGAAACGTTCGAAACTTTTTACTTCTGATGGAGAAGTCTCCTACATCAGAAGCTGAAACTCAAGGGTATCGCCACAGATCAGAGTCCCCGAACGTTCCTGATTTTCTACTTATTACAAAGTGGTCGAGGTTGTCAGTTTTTATCCTTTAAAAAAAACAAATCTGTAAGCCAGTGAGGTCGTTGAGTCTGCGCTGAGCTAACGCTGCAGCGTCGGCAAAAAGCTCCAGCGTTGTTTGAAGAACCAAAGCCAGTAAACAGGAGCGACCCAGAAGTTATTTCTTGTACCCCTAAGAAGCCACGGCATCTTTTTGTTTTACTCTAATATCGGGTGAAGCAGACTAGAAAAATAAAAAGTAAAAGGGTTAGGGTTATGCCGTTATGATTATTTCTGATTTTAATGGGTCACTCTGAGTGTTTCATGCAGGCTGAACATGAAAATAGTCTCCTCCACCTATCTCCTGCATTAGCTTCTGATAGAAAATAGACTCTAGGTGAAACTCTAGGATTAGAAAATCCTGACAGATCTACGTCACACTGTCACTGAACATTCATGGACTCACCCATCTGGACTCACGACGGGGAAGGCTGTTGTTGGTTTAGCGTCCAGGAAACAGCAGAGAACGTCTGGGCTAGTAGAAGCTAACCGTTAGCATTAGCAACACCAGGGCTGCCAACTCTCACGCATCTGACCCCAGTCACACACTCTCACACGTACCGCCAATTTCTCATTCTGAAGAGGCAAACCGCGATCTCACGGACAGTGGACGAAGGCGACACGATCCTATTGCCCGCAACTCCACCACACAGCAGAACTCCTTCAACGTTTCCATCTTAGAATGGACTCCTAAAATGTTCAAATAATAATATTTTATAAACCTTACAACATTTTTGTTTTTTGACAGTTTTTACATAAACTTTAGTTTTAATTACAAGCATAAAATTCACCAGAAGCAGCTGAATGAGCTGCAGTTGATCCAGGTTCAAGTCAGACAGGAAAAAAACTTTATTCACTGACAGACTAACAGAAAACCACCACAGCGTAGTTCTGAGGCTCCTTTAAGAGCTGTGGTTGTTTGTTCCACTCGGACTAGCTGTTAGCTCATTAGTTCTGTCAGATGTAAACAATCTCTCTTCAAACAGAAGCTGCCTAGAAAGCATCAGCAGTGGGTTAGATGGGGATTATTTATATCTATTACACGAAAACCTTTCAGGATGGCAGGAAAATCAATTTAACTTTATGCTGTTTGGAAAACGTTGGAAAACGAACAAGCAGGCTAAATAACTAGTGAACTTAAAGCTGTCAGGCTGCCAAAAATAAGAATACAACAAATCTTCACAAGAAGCAGATTTATTTAAAAAGCATGAAAGCATTTTTCTCTTTTATTTGGAGATATTTTTCATCCTCCCGGTGTAAGATACGCCGTGAAATGATCTGCTAACTCTCCAATGTTTGAATTTACACTCAAATTAATTTAATATCAAAATAAAAAATGATTTCCACCTTTATCATTGCAAACTGAGTAACTCAACAGTTACCTTTATTTAACAGCAGAGCACCTGGCTATAATTAAATATACTGAATATTGTTTTATGTCCATTATTATGTCAAAATGTCTTTTAAGCAGCTGCAGTAAGAGTTGTGTTTCCTTTTTAAATTAAAAGCAATTAGATGATGGCTAAATGGTGAAGTTTTGGTTTTAATATCATGAAATCTGTTCCCTTTGCTGGAGGTTATCTTGAATCTCCCACCGGTTTGTGTCTAATTAACCTTAAAGAACCGAGGCTCAGCTGCAGACGTTACGTTTTCTATTTTTACAAGAATTCTCCAACAAACGATTTAAACAAAGCAACTGATGGTTTTGTTTCTGATGTTGAAATAATTGAAGTCCCTGAATGAGTCTGAGGCAAAATTTGTAATGGAAATTTTACTCCAGTTTATGAATTACAGCCAATTAGCATCATGTTGCTGTTGATTTTGTTTCATTTTGGCTAAAAAACAATCTGGGACCTGTCCGTTCACCAAGAAACACTTTTAATTTTTGAGATACAATCAGTAACTCTGAGTTTTACGTGCATACAGAATGTGAAAATAGTCTTCTACCCCTTTTTCCTAAATTATGCGGTGAAAGAAAATAGCCAGATAGACGCTCGGGTCAGAAAAAGCCTGACAGACCTACGAAACACTGTAAATTATCATTCATGGACTCAGCCATCTTGACTCACGACGGGGAAGGCTGTTGTTGGTTTAGCGTCCAGGAAACAGCAGAGAACGTCTGGGCTAGTAGAAGCTAACCGTTAGCATTAGCAACAGGAAACAGCAGAGAACGTCTGGGCTAGTAGAAGCTAACCGTTAGCATTAGCAACTCCACCACACAGCAGAACTCCTCCAGGCTTGTGTTATTTGTGGAGATAAAACATCAACGTTGCAGAGCAAACAGAGTCAGTGGTAGAGTCGTGTTGCTGTTAGCCAATCAGAGGAGAGATGTCCACATATCAGGAAATAATAACGAGTAAGGGCTGGAATATACTTGCTGTTTAACGACGAGTATGCATGTTTAAATTGGCTGCCACGCTTGCGTTGATTTGAAGTGTTGTTTGTACGCGTCCCCCGAAATAAACGTGACGCAACTCGCCCGAACGCTGTAATATACGAGTAACCAGTAGGTGGAGTCACCGTGGTGACTCCGTCTCTGGTTTAGAGGTCTTTCACACCATCTACGATACCGCTGCTGTCTTTTTTCTGCCGCGATCTCAAAATTAACCAGTTAATCTCTTTTATTGACGCCATGTTTGTTTTGGTTGTACCCACAAACCGGCTCTTTATCCTGTCTGAATACTCTAGTTTGCCCCCTAGTGGAACACTCCAATACTGCATGCAGTGCAGCGTCGTGTAGCAGCAAGTATATGAACAAAGACGCAGCCTGCTGCCTGCGCCAACGCGATGTTAAACAGCAATTATATTCCAGCCCTAAGAGTTCAAATCCTGCCGTTTTCTGCTCCCCTCTCCTCCAACTCGTTTCTACTTCCTGGAACATCATCAGCATCAGAGCATTTTTCCACATAGATCAACTCACAAGGCATTAATTTAAACTAGAGACCACAGCAGATTTATTTAAATAACGAGTGAATGAGAGCTTTAATCCTGTATTGTATCGCATCATTTTATAATTAACTGCAATCATCTAATCAAAGTAAATGTCAACAAGTTCTTTCTTTTCCACTAATATGGTTTAAAAAATCAATTTAAATTTGACAATCTCAAATATTCTGCATAAACATTGCATTTGTACTTTAATTTATTTAATTTGAGTTCCTAAATAGTCATTTCAGCTGATATAATGAAATAAACTTGATATTTCTGTGTCCTAACAGGCATTTAAACCTGAAATACAGATATTTTTCTAACATCCCAATTATGCCTGCATAGCTTTTAGTCTCTTCAGCTGAATCCAGGGGCTACAGTATGCTGCTTCAATGCTCTTGATAATTGACACAGAATTGGCTGACTGACTGACAAAATTCTGGCTGTGCGAGTGCTGCTATAAAAACCGCAGTAAAATAATAGAGAAAGCTGTTTGCAGAATGCAGTTTTTGCATTAAACGTCAAGTCAAAATGGGCCTTGTTCTTTGTTGGTGTACAGAATATAAATACTGTTTAATTCCACGTCATTTAGACAAATATTTAATACCTTTAGCTGTGATTCTGTGAATGGGGATGTTGGGTCTTATGCAAAGGAAGGAATCGCTGAAGAACAGACCTGACTGCCCTGCAGCAAACCTGTGGCTGGCATGGCACACATTCAGCCTCCTCCAGAGTCATTTTCATACATTTAAATAGCAATTTTTACAATTTGTAGAGAAGATTGTGATCGCTAGCATGCAGTAGCTCTAAAGAATATTGATTAACAAAAACCTTGAAGGGTGTAATATATACCGGCTGTATCACATTACATTTAGAAATGATAAAGTTTTAAGTGAAAACCTTGAAAACACATTTTGATGTTCTCACCCTCACCCCTAGGAGCTCTCAGCCAGAGGTGGGTCTAGCACCGAGGTAGAAATACCACCTTTAGTGTTTGCTTTTCGATTGTTTTCCATCTAACTGCATTCAAACCAAGTACTAGTAAGCCTCTTCAAGAAACCGTTCTCTGGAAATCTGGTCAAAATGAGGCTCATCCTGTGGGATGAAGGAAAAGAGGCCATCTCCTCTGCATCCCATCACACGTGTGACGTAATGAGCAGCCTTTAGCTGTGCGTTGCATTGTTCCGTCGTCGTTTTTCATTAAAAATTCTTTCCTTTCAAACAAACAAAAGGCATCAAACACATTTACCTCAAATCTGAGAAGCACAAACATTTCTGGGAAAAAAAGCTAATTTTCAAACATTTTCAGTTACTGTTTCAAAATTTATTATTTTAGAATTTTTTTAATTGCCTGTTGCTGTTTCAACAAAAATATCCACTATTCGGATTTATGCTTTTTTTCCCTTTAATAGCTGCATTTCCTTTATCGGAACTTCCAGGTAAAACTGTGAGAGTGAAATTGACCGGGAGATCCGAAGCCCCGGTCCTCTTAAGCTGTCCTGTCCACATATATTTGGCCCTGTAAGGAGTTTGATGAAACGTCAGCACATCGCGACCGCTGCGCAGTGAGGTACGTCATCGACCAGCGCAAAACGCGTGAAAGGCAGTAAACAAAGATCAACACGTTGCTCATCTCTCTAACAACTTGTGTTTTCCTAAATAACGGTTCCCGTCACATGTACGCATTTCCTCCTGAGTTTACATCATTTCCGACTTAGTTACAATCAATCGGCAGCGCCCAGCGTCTTCACCGGGCCTTTTATCGAGCCGTTCCGAGTACCTACCTCTGATCAGGTACTCACAAGGTTCTAGAAAACGGCCGTTCGGCCGGTCCGGTCAAGTGGAGACAAGCGCACGTCGGGAACTTCCTGTAAATTTACCCGAGGTTCCGATAAAGGAAACGCACCTAGTGGTGCACTTTAGTGATACAGACATATATTTAAATTGTGATTTATTAAATAAAAAAAATGTCCTAAAATAACTTTATTTTTTGGCAGTGCGGTGGCCAACAATTTTCCAGGGGTGGGCATGGCCCCCCTGGCCACCCCTTGAGGGTGCCACTGCTTAACCAATGAAAGCATGTCAGCAGTTTGTATTACTAAAAATCTCAAACTTGCTAAACACGCATATGAATATTTTTGACTATAATCATAACAGCTACACACCATAGATCAGAATTTTATCTTACAAAACATCCTAGGTGGGTTTTGGCCCAGATTTATGAGTCAAACAAATCTAAAAACAATCTTGTTGCACAAAGAGGGATGGTTTCCAAACCCGACAGCAATAACTGTGAAAAACTGGCCTCAGGTGCTCAGGCGGAGGCCTGATGGGTGATACAGTAGGAAGCTATTAGTAAAACAGACAAATAACAACCAGGACCAGAGCAGGCAGAGCCAGAGCAACAGCAGAGGGATTTATTTGCTCTCCATTGGGCTTCTGCTCCTTGCATGACATGAAATTCTGGTAAAGAAAACAGAAAAAATATGAATAAATAAACGCGTTTCAAGCTGGAAAGCCTCCTGCGACGCCGCCTCGCTCACGTTTATGAAAGGTATTGTGTAGTCGTGTTAAAAAAGGAGAACTTGTGTCTAGAGGACCACGGCGTTTTAGAATGACTCACTCCTCCATCCTGGCTTGTTTTGACACACCATTCACTTGCTTCCTCCTGCCCTGACTCTGATCTTCTTTTACCGTCCTTTCCTGTTGTCACAAATTGAGAGAGCTCACCATCTATCCCCTCTCTGAGAAATACCTGAGATATTTCCTTCTCCTAAATCACCGGCTTTCGGTGCACCGCCGTTATTCTGTTTTCATTCTTTTTTCCTCGCCACAATCTTTCAATAAAAATCCAGGCCCTAGAAATCAATTTGACCATCTCGGCAAAAAGAAAAACAATAACACTGTCTGGTGGTGTTATAGTAATTTTGTGCAGGAAATTATGTTCAGATTTACCAGCTTCACTCTGAGGAACCGACAATTGTCCATAATCTACATCAGATGTACAGGTGAAACTGGAAAAACTAGAATATGGTGCAAAAGTGCATTTATGTCTAATGCAGCTTAGACTGAGAAACCATCTAAAGGCTCAGGAACCCTTTGCAGGTCAGTGGCGTGTCCAGGCCTTTTAAAATGGGGTTTTCCAGGTGTCGCACTTGATTAAGCGTTGATGGCACCTATAATTATGACTGTTTTTTTCCTTGGGGGGGTCACTCCTCACAAAATCTATCATATTTTGCATTGTAGTGAATTTGTGAGCTCCACTTTGTGCCATGACCATTTCTCCTTCTTCTACTTTGTCTTCTGGTGTTTTGTAGGCCTCCATCTTATTCTTTTGTAAGCTGTTTTGTTGCGATTCAATATGAAAAATAAATAATAAAAATACAAACATTTCTGGAGGGCTGGGGCTAGAAACCAATATTAAAGGAACACTTGGCAGTTTTGGCTTGTTTTTAGCACCCCTTAGTGTTCGTTAGCAAAAGCGAAAGTGAAACTTATCTCCTGGCTGTGCGTTGGTCTTTTTAACACCTTAAAGGAACTAGAGGCAGGATCTTTAAAAAATCTGTAAAAAATGAAACATGTATGTTCATTTTTTCAAAGCTAATGGGTGATGAAGCGTTATAAACCTAAAAGAATGAGGCCACCCATGTATTGTTCCATTTTCTTGAACAGGCTGTTTGCTGCAAAATGCGCTGCAGTTCGGTCACGAATTTCCCGCGCTGCCCTACGGATGTGGCGTCAATTGACACTGCTTGCGCGTTCACGACAGCTTCAAAACAGAAAGAAAATGTGTTCGACACTGCAGATCGGTAGGTGGCGCTATTGCACCGTAAGTTGCTTGCCAACCGCCAAACTCCTAAAGAAGAACTGTGGGAATGCAAGGGGTTCAACCAGGGATTACCATGACCTGGATGACTGAGAACCTTCACCAGCAAACTGTGGGAATGGATTCTACTGCAACCAGCAAACGACCAAGCGTGGCACAAAGGAAGTTTATTCAGCGGCATCTCGTGAGTCAAAGACCAAATATGGTAAAAGACAAGCAGGGACCTGAATCTATATCGGATACGTGATTGACGAATGGAGGCTGCTTCAACTATATCTGGGACTCAAAAAGGATGCTGCCATGGCTCATTTCCTAGTGAGCAGGTAAGAAACATTATAGGTTGTGTTTAGAGATGATGACAATGATCTGACCTCACCGATGACTCAGAGAGAGCTAGCGTGCAGTAGCATTAGCTGTGATAGTAGCATTAGCTGTGATAGTAGCATTAGCTGTGATAGTAGCATTAGCTGTGATCAGGGCTGCAGCGTGGATTGCTTCGCCGCAATATTGTCCGTGAGAGCGGCGGGGAGTTGCCTTTTCAGCGTGAGATATTGGAGGTGTGGCGTGAGAGCGTGTGAAGAGGGTCAGGTAATGGTATTTTTGTGTTTGTGTAACATAGCCGTCTGTGCACGCTCCCATGCTGGGCTGCGGTTACTCGCAGAGCCGGGCGCGTCGCTCGTGAGCATCGTTTTTTTTTTCCTGCCTCTAGTTCCTTTAATCTAACAGCTGAAACGTCTCCCCAGCCTTCATTAGTGTCTACAGGAGCGGTTCATCACTAAATCAAACAAATCAGCTGTGTTCCCAACAGGGACCGGACCGCCACTCTGAAGTTGCAAGTGTGGTATTCTGGCCACAGAGGGCGGTGGGGGTCTGAGTGACATTTCATTAACCCTGTAAAGGGTCATTTTAGCACAAACTGGCTCAAGAACATGATTTACAATATGAAAAAGTTGCATAGTATGGCTTTAAAGATGCATGCTGCCACCGTCTGTTTTGGGGATTTACGTTTTGTGGACAATGTAAAGTCAAGGTAAATGGAACTCAGTGGGGTGGCACCTGGGGTGGCCAGTCAGATTTCAAGGGTGGCATGTGCTACCACAGGTCACTCCTTGGACACACCCCTGTTGCAGGTGTTCTGGATTCATCAGCTGATTAGAGTGTGACACTTTGAGTCTAGAATATTGAACCTTTTCACAATTTTCTACTTGTCTGAGATTCTGAATGTGGGGTTTTCATCAGCTGTAGCCATATTCATCACAATTATGACAAATAAAGTCTTAAAATATCTGGCTTTGCATGGATTAAGTCTATTTCATACATTAGTTTCACCTTTTAAGCTGAATTTCTGACATAAATGAACTTTTGCACCATAATTCTGATTTTTCCAGTTTCACCTGTACCAGAATATCGTTGTGGGTTTGGGTTGGAGTCCTCTGACTCTGAAAGGTGCTATACAAGTACAGGTCATTTATTTGTCTCATAATGCTGGTCTATGCTAGAGTAGCTGATAGCTGAAACTTTCCTTTTTAAAATGTATTTAATTGCTTTAATTAGTTTTTAATGGATTTTCTAAATTTCGTCTGAGTTGTAACTATTGTGATCGGGACTGTTCACCATTTTTAAACGTTTAAACCTCACAAAAGTACTGAAAACTGGCATCTGTCGAGTTATTAAAATCCTTCAAAAACATGAACCGACATCATAAGAATTCATTAATTTAATGACAAAATAATAGCAAATAGAGTCCCAAGGTCGGCCTCCAGCATCTGTTTTTAATGTGAAATAATTCAGAGCGTAGGTAATAAATGTTCCACAGCTTTCAAAAAATATCAATTATCAGCCCTGTTCTTTATTGTGAGCCGTAAATGTCTTCTTTTGTTTCTATTGACACAAATAAACATGAGAGGCTGTTAGCCTGTGTGGGTTTTCTCTTGGTTCTCCAGCATCCTTACACGGTAGAAAAAAAACAAGCATGTTTGGTCATTTAGTAACCGTAAAATGTCTCTGGGTGTGAGTGAATGTGACAGGCTGGTTGTCTCTGTGATGGACTGGAGACCTGTCCAGGGGCTCTGCGACTGCTGGAGGTAGACCCCGGGTCCCTGCGACCCTACTGAGGATACAGCAGAGTCTTTACCTTCTGCTTTAAGTAACACTTAAATGGACTATATCATAATCCACTTTTTGGAGCTTCTGACCATGTTATATTGAGTCCTAAGCTGGAAAGATGGCGCCAGCGTGTTTGGCATGCCGTCTGTTGCTCTCCACCTTTTTGCTTTTTTTGGCCTTCTTCTGCCTAATTCCTGCACTTGGATCTGCGCTCCTTACCTATGATCGATCCTCCCTTTTGGAGCTCCGTTTTCGACCGCATGACTCTGTGGGTTGCCATCTGATTCAGGGTGAATCGCTGCACAGGCGTTTCCCTGATGTCCCGTCGGAGTTGTGGAAGAGTTCCTGCCTCCTGAGGCCGAGAAGTCGCCGGCGCCGGCGGCGTGGATGTCGTGGCGGCCGCCTGGTTCGCCTTCGAGCGGCCTTGGCCTCCTTGGGGAGGAGTAATCGGGGAGCTCGATGCCGCTCCACCCGGTGTTTGGTGGATACTGCTGATGGCTTTCATCGGCCCTGCGCCCGCTGCCATCGGGGCGTTTCTCTGGATAACTTGCTGCCGCTGAGACATCTCTCTGCCGCACCTGAGATCGCTGGACCCGACGCTGACTCGCCTGGATTGTACCGGTGGGCTTTAATTAACTCCCGCTCAATCGGTAATAAGTCCTTTATTCTTAAAGACTATTTTATTGAGCATAAGCTGGACGTGCTCTGTATTACTGAATCCTGGGTTAACCCGGATGACTTATCAGCTATTGCTGAGCTTCTCCCAGCTGACTGTGCCTACTTGAACACCCCGAGGCTTACGGGCCGGGGTGGGGGATTGTTGACTGTTTTTAATTCATCCATCTCCTGCAAACCTGTTACCGGATCTGGGGCTTTTTCCAGCTTTGAACTTTCTGCTTTTGAACTTGGCCATTCGCCTCCGATTTTGTGCGTGGTGGTGTATCGCCCCCCGACGCCGAATAAGGATTTTATTAATCAGTTTTCAGACTTTTTAGCAGATATTTTTTTGAGATATGATAAGGTCCTCCTTTTAGGAGACTTTAATGTTCATGTGTGCTGTCCTGGGAAGCCTCTTGTATGTGAGTTTTCTCACTTAGTGGACTCTTTTGGGTTGATTCAGCTAGTGGACGCTCCTACTCACGGACAAACTCACATCCTTGACCTGGTTTTATCTCATGATGTGGAAGTTAAGGAACTAACTGTCGATGATGATGCCTGTTTATCTGACCATCAACCAGTTTTATTTTCCACTGTTGTGTCTCGGCGTGGTCCGATTAAGCAGGATATGCCGTGTTATTCACGACTTATTAGGCCATCAACGGCTGTGTCATTCTCATCTCGCTTTGTTGATCTTCCCTCCTCTCCTGTGAACTCTGGTGACCCTGATGAGCTGCTGCACTCCTTCCAGTCTCTCTGCCTCTCTGTTTTGGAGCAGGTGGCACCTTTGAGGCTGCGGCGCTGTGTGAGCAGAACTGATCCCTGGCTTAACGCTGATACACGTTCTGCTAGACAAATATGTAGGAGACATGAACGAAGATGGAGGAAGGACAGGGATCCAGCCTGTTTAATTCTATTAAAGGAGTCCTGGAGACGCTTCCAGCGAGTGGTAAAGATGGCTCGGAAGAATTATTTTTCTGACATTATCAGTAATCATTCTGGTAATCAACAGGTTTTGTTTTCTGTGTTAAATTCATTTCTTTCCTCTGAGCCTTCTCTTTCTGATGCTTCAGATGATCTTTGTTCTAGATTTCTTAGTTTTTTTGTTTCTAAGATCGTCAACATCAGAGCCTTGATCTCACCCTCGTTGGATGCTTCTCCTGGATGTGACTCCCCCCGGTTTTCATTGGATCACTTCGAGCCTATTTCTCTTTCTTTGCTCACTGATCTGGTGGCGGGGTTAAAGCCCTCTGGTTCTCCGACTGATGTGATGCCCCCGCGTTTTCTCAAAGAGGTTTTTCCTGTGGTTGGCCAATCTGTTTTAAATATTGTGAATGGGAGTTTAGCTTCTGGAGTTGTTCCCTTGGCTTTTAAACAGGCAGTGGTCCAGCCAGTTCTGAAGAAAGTTGGTTTGGACTCTACCACCCTGGGAAACTTCCGTCCCATCTCAAAGCTTCCATTCTTGTCCAAGCTTCTTGAGAAAGTTGTTTTTACGCAGCTATCTGACCACTTGCAGACTTTTCACATTTTAGACCCTTTGCAATCAGGGTTCCGTCCAGGTCATAGCACTGAGACTGCCCTTCTTAGAGTTTTTAATGACGTTCTGCGGTCCACAGACTCCGGCTCCCATGTTTTACTGGTGTTGCTGGATCTCACAGCTGCGTTTGACACCGTAGATCATGTCATACTTCTGTCTCGACTGAACCAGCTAGTGGGTATCCAGGGAATTGCCCTCAACTGGTTCAGATCCTATCTTAGTAACCGAAGTTTTTGTGTGAGGCTGGGGGAGTATGCCTCTGAAGTCTCCTCTCTGCCCTGCGGTGTTCCCCAAGGCTCGATTTTAGGACCTTTGCTTTTTAATCTTTATATGCTTCCTTTGGCAGCTATTTTTAGGCGACATGGTGTGACGTACCATTTGTATGCTGATGACTGCCAATTTTATGTTTCTTTAAAATCATTAGAGTCAGTGCAACCGGCTGTGGATTGCCTGAATGAAGTGAAGGGTTGGCTTTGCAACAACCTTTTACACTTGAACGAGTCAAAGTTGGAGGCTCTTTTATTTGTTCCTCCCTCTCCCACTGCAGTTAGCCCTGTTCTGCCACCCTGCTTCGCCAGTTTAGTGAAGCCAACCATCACTAACCTGGGAGTAGTGTTGGACCCAGAGCTGCGGATGGACTCTCACATTAGTCAGGTGGTTAGATCATGCTTTTTTCAGCTTCGCCGAATATCCAAGATGAAGTCCATCCTGACTAGACGCAACTTGCACACAGTGATCCATGCATTTGTAATCTCGCGCTTGGATTATGCGAATTCCCTTTTTTATGGATCCACATCTTCCTCAGTTGCGCGCCTACAGCTGGTGCAGAATGCAGCGGCCCGCCTTTTGACGGACACCAGAAGGAGGGAGCACATTACTCCTGTTCTGGCCCAGTTGCACTGGCTCCCGGTGCGCTACCGCATCCAGTTTAAAATTTTACTTCTTGTTTTTAAATCACTTTATCTTTATGCGCCAGTGTACTTGACTCAGCTAGTTCAGCCCTACATACCTGGTCGAACCCTTCGGTCAGCAGACCACCGTCTGATACAGGTCCCAAGTGTTCGGGTGAGGACACGAGGAGCACGTGCGTTCTCAATCTGTGCGCCTCGTCTCTGGAACCAACTCCCTTTGGCAGTGAGAATGGCCCCCTCTCTCCCTGTTTTTAAGGCACGCTTGAAGGCTTATTTCTATTCGCTGGCTTTTAATTTGGCCTAGTTTGCCTTTTATTATGTTTTTACTTTTTTATTGTTGATTTGGTAGTGGTCATCGGACTACTCACCATTTCCTGTATTGTATGTTTGGTTTTTGTGTATGCCTGTTGTTTTTACTGTACAGCACCTTGGTCGGCCTCGGCTGTGTATAAGTGTGCTTTACAAATATGAATGGAATGGAATGGAATATTGTAATTTCCATGGAAAAAACCCCCAAGCCAGTTTTTGGCTTTATGCATGCATTTTCCTGTCTCAGCAGCACATTTCCTGCTCCTAAGCTAAGCTATTGCAGACAGCTGATGGGATTGTTGCTACGTCCACTCCATCCAGGTAGTCTCTCAAGTCCGGATCCCTCCTCCCCAGGACTGTAAACACTAACGTCCCGTCTCTCCGTGTAGCTAGCGGGGAGTTTAACCTCCACAGTTGTGAAGAAGTGATTTCTTTCTTATCTAGTTTACACTTTAAATAATTCCTAAAACCCAGAAAGTAAAGGATCCCTGTCCAGTCTTTCAGAAAAAGAGTTTAATCTGCAGAAATGGTTGGATTTCATCTCGAGGAGCTCTCAAATACCGATCCAGAATGTAACCCTGATTTAATAGACTGCTTGTTAAAGAGACTGTGGCGATAGGGGGCAGTACATACATTTCAGGGTCGTTTTACACCATATCGCCGTGACTGTCGCTAGTTTAAAAAAAACATTACGGTAAATGTTACCTGTGGAGCAGAAAGCGTGCGACCTCAGTGACTCCTCAGACTTTGATAGTCCTTCAGTTAATTCCATCAACAGAACACAATGCTGATGCTAATCAATGGGGTTCAAATGAAGGCAACTGGACCTCTTTGGTTTCTTGAAGACGTTTCGCTTCTCATCTGAGGAGCTTTGTCAATTCTGACTGGAATATGGGAGGGTCGATCTTATAACCTGTAGCTGTCTATTGTTGCTCAATGAGCAGCATGTGCCTGTGAACACCCCTCCTCCCTACCTCTTGATGAGTCGTTAGCATCATTAGCCTCTATTGTTTGTGAGTCGTTGTTTTGATTAGATGCAGGAGGGTGTGAACTGGACTGAAACTGTTTTGGAACTTGGTTCAAAGCTGCATTGTAGGTGCTGGAAAGGTGAAACCTGAGTCCTCCTCCTCTATTTAAGGATGGTTTCTCCATTTTGACATAGATTGCTTCCTTCACTCCTCTCTCAAACCATCTATCTTCTCTGTCCAGAATGTGGACTTTGTCATCTTCAAAGGTGTGTCCTTGTCCTTCAGGTGTAGGTGGACTGCAGAGTCTTGGCCTGAAGAGGTGGCTCTCCTGTGCTGTGCTTTAGTTTCCCCTATGTAAAGCTCTGGACAGTCCTCACTGCATTGGACTGCATAAACGCCGCCGCTACGCTTCTGTTTGGGTGTCTTGTCTTTTGGATGGACCAGCCTCTGTTTGAGGGTCTTGTTGGGTTTAATGTTATGTTTGGAGAAGATTCTTCTCAGTTTCTTCAGTTTCTCTTCACCTCTATAACGGTAAATGGACGGTAACTACATGAATGAAAGCAAAAGTTGTCCACTAGATGGAGCTGTCACTTGTATTACGTTGAATTAGCGATGTCATGTGACTTGAGGTGGTGCGGCTTCTTAAAGGGACATGAACCTCACCAACCTACACACATCTTTTCATTTTTTTTATTACCAAATTTATTGACTTGGAAAAAATTATATCGATTAGAGTCAGAAATTTTGATAAATTTTTGATTCATCGCCCCGCCCTAATATTGCATCTCTTTTTCGATTCTGTTCTTTCACATAGGTTTTGGAATAAGTTTAGCAGTTTTTTTTATTAAATTCATGTTTCTTACCTCCTAAATATTTTCTAACGTAACTTCCGTAAGTCGTACGTCCAGCCAATCATCTAGTGTGATGTCGTCAGCAAGCGCAGGACACGTAGAGCGCCGGCTCACGTAGAAGGAAACATGGCGTCCAATTTGGCGTCCCCCAGACTTAGACCCGCGCCCTATGTATTTTAGACCCGATTTTTATGGTTATATGTTACGAAGCCGCCAATATTTTTCAACGACTGGACACCATTTTATTAATTTTCAACAACATTACGACGGATATTTCCAGAGATTAATGGTGAAAACTACACATTGTCACTTTAAACCACCACCAGTACCGGAGTGGGTTTTCAAATGGATTACTTGTTCAAACCGGCAACATTCAAACGTTAAAACCACCCGATTCAGAGCCAGGGTGGTGAGAACAACCGTTCAGCTAGCGGCTTTATTAAGTTTGGTGGGTGAACGTCAGGGATGGACTGAAAAAAACGATTCAGGCTGGCAATCTGCTGCCGTCTCAGCTGTCTTTCTCTGTTCGAGTGGTGTGTGTGTGTGTGTGTGTGTGTGTGTGTGTGTGTGTGTGTGTGTGTGTGTGTGTGTGTGTGTGTGTGTGTGTGCGTGTGTGTGTGTGTGTGTGTGTGTGTGTTAACGGCTCAACCCTCCAAAAGAGAATTTATTTTTACAATTCACACATCAATGAGAATGCAGTAGGTGTTAACCACAGGATCCAGCTGTAGTTTATTATACCTAAAGGGTTTCAGAATTCTTCGTTTGGTTTCCAGTTCGAACCAAAAACAAAAGCAAAGTTTAAAACAAAGAAATAAAAAAGTAAATCTGGGTTTGAAGGGTTGTTTGATAGTTGTTGGGTTGGCTGGGATCAAGAACAAGTGTTTGCAAAGAGCTGAATGCTTTGAATAAGACTTTTTTCTCTCCACTGTTTTTGTTTTCTTCTTCTTTATTAATATTCAACATTTATTTACTGGCACTCCAATCCGGTTTCTGAACCTTGCCGACTCAGCATGAAACATTTATGCAGTCAGCAGCACAGGTACTGCTGAGATTACAGCTGGCTGCTCTATATCTGTGGCTACATTACAGCCAAAGAAAAGCTGCTACAGGCGTGGGATCCTTCAGAATTAATCAATACAGACGGAGAATGATGACAGAGCTGTGAAATCACAAACATGGCCTTTGAAATTATTTTATTAGTCTCTTTCAATGCTGTGAAATCTGAGATATCTGCCGAGACAATTTATGAATCTTTCACAGACGCGGCTGCCTTACCTGCCCGTTACTGTATTTATTTATTTACGCCAGCCATCCAATCACATAATAAACTTTTCTATTTACACAACCTGCTGTTGTTCAGGGGCTCTAATGGCCAACCACGTGCACCGACCTCTGTGTTTCCTGCCTCAATCTCTTGGCTATGCTTTCCCGATTTCGTTCCCAACGCCTGGTCTGCCCATCCATCATGCAGGAAGGCTGATGATTGGTTGCCTCAGACTGCTCCTCATAACAACGGTCCCTGCATGGTAACCGTTACCGAGGAGAGAAAATTACCAAACTCGCCGAGAAACAACTTGCTAAAAATAGCTGCTATCAAAAATTCCTGCTGCTTGTTACACCCTGCCTTTGTGTGTTTGAGGTGTGTGTGCATGCACGTGCATGTGTGTGCATGCATGTGTGTGTGTGTGAATATGCTTACAGGCTACCTAGATATGTAGAGAAAGTGAGCCTGGAGGGAGGGACGGAGAGATGAAACATGACAGAAAAAGATTGACTGGCAGAGCAACAGACACTGTAAATGGCTGATTGATTGTATGATTGATTTACTTTACCACGTCCTGTCTTCACTGTGTAAGTAGCATAAATCAGCTCCGCAATGAGAAGTATCACTTTAAAAGACTCTGCAAAGGCCTTTGGGTATTTCTGACTATTCGAAGAGAGATAGAGTTACTGACACCTCGCCTAGGCCCAAACGTAGGATGGCAACTCAACTTTAAAAATACATGGATTAAACTCAAAGTGTGTCAAAGTGTGTGTGTGTGTGTGTGTGTGAGAACGAAGCCAGTGGCCATGAGCTGCTTTGAAGTGTTCGTATATACAGATATGACCTATGGGGCTAATATTGTATTTTGGTACCTGCATCTGTCGACCTGGAAGGAATGCTGAAATGTAATGATTCTGAATGTGTGTCCGCGCGTGTGTGTGCACGTATGTGTGTGTGTGTCCGTGTGTGTTCGTGTGTGTTGGTGTCCAAATTCAACAGCTTGGCTTTAAGCTTTTCTTGCTTGAGTTGCTTTCAGCTGCAGATACTGGAGGTATTAAGCTCTGAAAATCAGTTTACTGTTGTAGAAAATAACTGTCTAGTTATGAAGGTAAAAAATTATGAAATAAGAAACTTTTTTTGGGATAAATGATCATTTTATGGCTTAATTGTCTTCTGTATTGATCAGAGTTGTATTTTGTTGCATCCCAGACATAAAAACAAAATGACAAATTATTACATCACATTGAATATTTAAAGTAACACAGAGCAGTTTCCTGCTCCTCTGCCCTACTGGTTGAAAGTGGAATTAAAATTACCATAAACAATCCTGCTGCAGCTAGCGCTAACAACGAGCTAACGCTAACATGAGCTAACTAATACTAAAATAAACCACAAAGTAAAAAGATACACACTGTTGGACAAAGAAGACTTTACAAGTCCTGTGATGCCTTTTGATAAAAACTATTATTAAGTTCATGATTCTAATACGTTATGTTAATAAGTTAATAAAAAGTAAATACATGTTAAAAAGGTTAAAATGTCTTTGAGTCTGAAAGCGGGTCAAAGTGAGACATCGCTGTTGCAGAAGATCTTTGTTGTATTGTTTATGCAGAAGCGCGAGGGAGTGAGCGCTCTTGTCTCGAAACGATCTTTGATTTGAGTTTTCTCCGTTGACGGTGTTTCACGTGTTTAGTGCAAAAAGATAGAGCACACGGCTTACAAACACGCTAAAAGTGCTGTAAATGTAAACATTCGGCTTTGTAAGTATTGCTATGTTTAGGAACTGCTTAGACATGTTAGTTACTCATTTGATGATATGTGTGTACACATGCTACTAAGCTAAGCTAAGTGTTAAGTGTGACACCAGGTTGTATGTTACAGTTACGATGATAAAACTATATAAAGGTCTTCAGTTGAGGAAAGAAAGCCTTGGTTGAAGATTCTTTTTTGTTTTGGTCATTCGCTAGCTGTCTAGCTCCCCATAGCTATGTGTTGTGAGGACAGCATAAGTCCAGTAGCAACAAAGCCAGGTCACCATCAGTCCATGATTCTGTAGCTAGCTAGCTTAGCTCCAAACTAGCATAGGCCGCGCTGATGTTCACTCTGGTTTTAGCTCTTTGCTTCACTTCCAGAGACATTACTCTGTTACTTTTACTTCCAGGCTCCGCCATGATGCCAACAGAAAAAGCAAACTTCTTTTTCTTCTTCTTGTGCTTTTTATTGATGATCAGCAAACTGAAAATGCTAATTGCTAGCGTTACAGCTAACAGCCATAAAGCAGGTATAAGAGCGCCCCCTAGAACACCTACCTGCTCCACAAAACTGTTGAGTGCAGTATCTGGCCAGCAGAGGGCTGCAGAGTGGTGTCAGATATGAAACTGGTCAAGTTTCTAACTCAACAATAACTGTCTGAGATCAATGTTAAACTTTGTGCTAGCTTAAAGTTTTAAAAACTATCTAGTGTTACTTTAAATTTTTTGTGTTTCTGAGTAGCTCTTTTTTTGGTGAAGACACGCAGAGACAAAAAGACAAAAACTCAAATTTTGCACACACTCAAAACAGATCGAAGGAAAATGAGTTACATTTTTTAGCAGTTTGTTTTCCCTCTTCTTCCTTTGAAGTCGTTATAGTGTCCGATTTTGCTGTTTCACGGTCCAGAGAAGCAGTGAAAACTTCATCAAAGCACACTGGCAGTAAACTAGGGCTCTTCAGATGGAGGATGTCACTCGAACAATTTCCTCTTCCACTTTGGGGAATCATCAGCCCTCAAACAAACACACATGGACACTTTCTGTCAGCACAATATCAATACATATTGGCATGCTGCTGTTGTGTCCTGTTACATTCTTTCCTCCCAGGAGAAAAAAAAAAGCTGAATATGTTGCCAGCTGGAAGCTTCAGTGATTATTTAACTGCTCTGGGCTTAGCTTGGCAACCCGCAAAGGGAGGATGAGGGAGGAGAGGAGACGAATGGGGAGGAGAAGAGAGGAATTAGCCAGGGATGTGTGTGTGTGTGTGTGTGTGTGTGTGTGTACACACATGTTTGCAGATGCTCTGAAAGCATTAATGTGAGAAAACTCACTAAGCGCGTCCCTGATCCGATTTCAGAGTGTCAGATCTGCTTCTTGCCCGTTAGCGAGCGCCTTTGAGAGCAAAAGTGAATAGTGAGTTTGACTTCACGGCTCGGGCCTGACCAGCTGAATTTTTCATTCCCAACCCCCAATGTCCATCCTGAAGGATAAACTCCCAGAAGATAAATGCAACAAATATTTATTAGTATGGGTGCTGTGTTATTGGAGGAGGAAAACCACTAATGAGATTGGTTACAGGAGAATTCCTCCAAAGATTAAATTACTCATTTAATTCCATAGCTAATGATTTGTTTCTGTGCTGGATGCATAAATGATGCATTCTTCCTTCAGGATCAGACGACTGTCCAGAAGCATCCTGGTGATTGGCGTGTTTTTGTTCACAAAGGCGTTGCTGTGTATACATAAACACGGTAGAGTTAATAATTAATGCAGAGCATTTCATAAAAAAAATAAACTCGTTTACATGAAGATAAAATCAAAAACATCTCAGACACCATAGTTGGGTAGATGAGAGTGTGAACGGTTGTTTATAAGGTTATTTTGCAGTATTGATTTATGCTTCATCCACAAACGTGAGCTTCTCTGTAAAAGCAGCTTTACTGCTCCGGAGCATACAGGTGTGTGTTAACACATCGACTAGTTACTGAAGGTATGTTGCAAATACGCACGGTGATTTCAGATGTTTGATATTAAAACAAACGGTGACGGGCCAGCTCCAGTCTCGGGTTTTTGAGAAGGATTTATCCTACTGAGTTGGTCAGTAGAACACATTTGACAGGAGCCAGTTGAGGTGGCTCGGGCATCTAGTTAGGACGCCTCCCTGGTGAGGTTTTCCAGGCACGTCCAACCAGGAGGAGACCCAAGGTGGACCCAGGACACGCTGGAGGGACTGTGTGTCTCGGCTGGCCAGGGAACGCCTTGGGAGCTGGCCCAAGTACCTGGGGAGAGGGAAGTCTGGGCCTCCCTCCTTAGGCTGCTGTCACTGCGGCCCGACTCCGGATAAGCGGATGAAAATGGATGGATGGATAGTGTGGGTAAGTCATCTGTGCCTCACTGACTTTATTTTTAATAGATAAAAATTGCTTTGGCACGAATGGTCTTGAAATGCAATTAATCAAGATTAATTAATTACAAAGCTTCTAATTAATTAGATACATGTTTTTAATCGAGTCCCACCCCTAGTTTTTATATTCCGTTCCACAGCACCTTCTGGAAGGACCCCGCCCCCACTGGCCCCAAATTCAGGGATGCCACAGTTCAGAGGTCACATGTTGCAATGCTAACAATAAATAAATAATAAAAGCGACATTACAGACCTTACGTAAGTCAGTAAGCTCAATAAATGCTACCGTTTCTCAGGAGAAAGCCTCTTCTGTTTGGCAGCACAGCTAATCCTTGTAAAGATTTATCTGAACGAACCACAAGACGAAACCAAAACGGAGTTCATTGCGGTGCAGCTTGATGCTCATTTGCTATGATTACCTCGTCCTAGGGTGTCCAGAGTCCCGGCTCATGGACGTAACGTGTGCCCTTACGCTGAGCTCGGCTCAGTTCAATAAGACTCTCTGATTCTGTGCAGCTCGGCACATGAATGGGTTTGGAAGCAGACGCGATGTTCTTCTGGAGCGGTGTGAGCAACGGGGTCCACCAGCGCCCTGAGATCAAGCTGCACTGATATGCTTTTAGACATTTGTAATCTTAACATTTGATTTCTTTTTAATCTCTACAGGCTCCTTTTATCCAAGCTCAGAGTTAATTATTGGATTTAGTTGATTTTTTTTTTACTCAGCAAGCTTTTTTGAATTTACACTTTCATGGCTGGAATTTAAAAAGAGATGATTTATTTTCTTCTCTTTTGTGGGGGAACCAGCAGCTCATGAGGTAGAGCAGGTTGTCCAGTAATCAGAGGGTTGTGGGATCAATCCTGGCTCCTGGCAGAGAATTCTGCTGTTGTGTCATTGGGCAAGACACTTAACCCACCTTAACTGCTGGTGGTGGTTGGAGGGACTGGTGGCGCCTCACCTCTGTCAGTGTGCCCCAGGGTGTGAATGTGTGTGTGAATGGATGAATGACTGATTGTGTTGTAAAGTGCCTTGGGGGGTTCTAGGACTCTAGAAGGCAAATACAGGCCATTTACCATTTGTCTCATTTTACCATACATGCAGACATGCTGTAGGTTTTATTGTCATGTAGTTTCTTTTTCTGTCTGCACACATTGATTAAGTTGTAAAAGCTTCTTCACACTGGAAGCATCAGTAGCACGGAATGGCAGCAGAACGTCGCAGGTTCAAATTGAATCCATTATAGTCTATGGGGGTGATCCAAACCAGCCGCGATTTGGACATTTTCAGGCGCGTACCAGAAGCGGCACGCCACACCGCTCCACTAAAGATAGGATCAGGTTCTATTTTTGCCACGAGGCGCTTCTCGGACGTGTCAATGTCCGCAGTTAACATAGGGCTAGAAAGGAAATCACACACGGTTTCAGTGTAAAACATCTGGTAATTTTCAAAATAAAAGACTATTTCATATCTATGTAGATTACATCTATACGTGTGACCTCATGGCTTATTTACTCCCTGCATCGTTCAAAAAGTGCAATGGTGTGTTTTTCATGGCTGTAATCCTGGCAGTGGAGAGGAACAACATTATAAATGACATCATTGATATCAGATGTGATTTTCTTCTTCTTTTTGGTTTATTGGCGGATGGCATAAACAAACCGTGACGTTTGAAATCTTGAGGGATTTTGTGATCTCTTGAGTCCAGCGAGGAGGACGGCGGAAGAATCTGCTTCTTGGCTGAGACTCTCCCGGTGTGGATTTGCGTGCAGCAAAGCTAGCGAGTAAGACGTTTCGCTGCCGTTACGCACCGCTGATGCCTGCAGTGTGAAGTCGGGGTAATCTGATGCTGAATAATGCCTTTTGCATGGAGTCACTTACAGATGCCAGAGTCATCTGAATATTCTGGGAAAATACATGATTTATTTTTTTGACGTCTGATTTATTTATTCTCTGTCAATTTGAATTATTTGAATCTTTTATATCATCCAACTTGTTGATTTGTTTAAAAAATATTGCTTTTAAAGAAATCAGAATTTAATTCTATCATTAGTTTCTCCATAAAATGTTTTTTTATTCAAATACAATCAGCATTTTGTGTCAAACCCACTGCTGACATCTTTATGTCCTTGGAGCTAAAATGGACTGGAAGGACTTTAACCCGTACCGGGTTTTACTTCCTCCTCAATACGTCTGAGCCGATTAGTGGGGAGCTTCAATAGAATTAACATTATCTGTCCTTAAAAGCCAGAAAAACCAGAGAGTGTGTTGTTATGGCTGCGTGCCACCATCTAAAGACTGGAATCAGTAAACAGAACATTTCGCCCTCGGTGGAAAAGTCTGGGAGCACCTTCTCGCTGATTCAGGACCACAGGGTAAAGATGTTGTTGGTGTGTGTGCGTGTGTGTGTGCGCGTGTGTGTGTGTGTGTGTTGCAGAGCAGCCTCAGTGGAGCTTGCACCTTAAACTCTGCAGATCAGGCTGTTTTTGTGACACATGCAGGGGGTTTTGTTCATGCTGTGTACACGTGGGAGTGCATGAAAAACAGTCAGTATCCCTTTGGAACACGTAAATATGTGTGTTTGTGTTTTCTGTTTATGCTTCAGTGAAGCATTTAACAAACTCTATAGGAAAAAGAGAATTTTGCTGAGTTTGCAATGTGCAAAAAAAAGGTCTCATCTTTCATTTGAGTGTTTTTTCTGTCCTCTTGCTTTATTCATATTCAAATTGAGTCACAATTGAATCTTGCTGCACAGTTAAGGGACGTGTAGCCGTGATAAGTTCACTATATCACAACGTAATGACTTTCTTTCTTAGGTCAGTGGTCACCATAATGGTTTCACATTATGTAACCATGAGGGCCTTGTATATACACATCACACTGTGATGACAATATCGTAGAGTATCGCCATAATGTTATAATACAATCCATTACTGGACTTTATGACCCCAGACGCTATTAAAAACAAAATTGGTCTCGGCAGCAAAAGGAAAAAAAAAAGATGAAAGAAAAAAGACCAAGTAGCTAAATCTTCCATGAAGTCAGTATCTTCAGACAGACAAGCAAAGCAGTCAGATGAAAAGTTCCAGAGTCACCCAGGAGAAGAGAGATGAACACACACACACACACACACACACACACCCTATTTAAATCTGGCATCTGATTTGATTCCTTTCCGCATGGTCCATTATTTTTTTCCCTCCTTGCTTCCAGCTTTTTAATGAGTGTCTTCATTCTTCATGTTACTGTCTGACACCGTGCTCCGAGCTACAGATATCTTTACACTCCAGCACACATTATAGAGCCAACGCCCTCTGTCCTCCTTCCCTTCTGTTCCTTCCTTCCTCAGACTGTTTCAGAGACTGTGTCCATCCAATTTGTGGAGCACTCAGAGTGATACGTTGCCGCCTCTTGCCAGCGCTGAACAATTCCCTCTCAGCGCGTCGGGCTGCTCCTCTCTTCTGACGCCCACTCCGCCTTCTCTCATGTCTCCCAGACACTTTTAATCTTAATTTTTACCCTTCCCCATCTTCCTCCACTTCCCTCTGCCTACATTCCTGTGAAACTTCCTAAGTGCAAATTTAAGTGGTGCATATTTGCATTCGTTTTTTTCCTTCTATTCATGAAGAAAAAGACTAACTTATTCACCGAGGAGTAAAATATCTTTCAGACACGGTTTCTTTCCTGAGATCGTTTACTGACTTTACTTCCCATGTTTGAATTTAATTATTGCTGCATTAACTTTATATTTGTTTTTCTTGCTTATAAACGGCAGCTCCTGTGTCTGTATGTAACCGGGTCAGGTCAGCTCCTGGAGGTTCGGCCCTTATAAGGATGCAGCCGGCTCATTAAGGTAACTCTATGAGGAAGGAAGTACAGCCGGCAAAGTTCTCTCCATGAGTTGGTGTAGTTTTGAGCCGAGACTGTATAGAGGTACGTTTGTTAATGCTGTGTGGGACATGGGATGTTATTTTTGTTTTTAATAGCATGTCGTCTACTTTCCTTAAAGCAGGGGTCTCCAACTCCTGTCCTTGAGAGCTACCATCCTGCACATGTTAGCTATTTCTTTGCTCCTACACACCTGATTGAAATGAATGAATAATTAACAGGCCTGTGCAGAGGTAAGGAGAGGATTAAATTACTCCATTCAGGTGCGGCAGAGCAGGAAACACAGAAAACTAGCAGGATGGTGGCCCTCGAGGCCTGGAGTTGGAGAACCCTGCCTTAAAGGGTATCGGTGTGGTCGGGGCTACATGAACGGAGGCACATAAATAGTGGCTGCTTTGAATAGCGGTATAGCTTTAGCACTTTTGTTTGAAGGTTAGTGTTGAAAGTAGCACAGAGCAGTTTCCTGCTCCTCTGCCCTACAGGTAGGAAGTGGAATAACAACTACCATAAACAACCCTGCTGCAGCCTGCTGTACCTAGTGCTAACAACGAGCTAACGCTAACATGAGCCAACTAATACTAAAATAAACCACAGAGTAAAAAGACCCACACTGTTGGACAAAAAATATTATTACTTACAAGTCCAGCAGCAACAAAGCCAGGTCACCATCAGTCCATGATTCTGTAGCCTCCTTTAGCTCCCTCAAACTAGCGTAGGCCGCGCCGATGTTCACTCTGGTTTTAGCTCTTTGCTTCACCTCCAAAGACATTACTCTGTTACTTTTACTTTCAGGCTCCGCCATGATGCCAACAGAAAAAACAAACTTCTTCTTTTTCTTCTTCTTGTGCTTTTTATTGATGAACTGAAAATGCTAACCGCTAGCAGCTAACAGCTGTAAAGCAGGTAAAGAGCTCTCCCTGGAACACCTACCCGCTCCATAAAACTATCTAGTGCAGTTTTTGGTCAGCAGAGGGCTGCAGAGTGGTGTTAAATATGAAACTGGTCAAGCTTTCTAACCCAACAATCACTGATCAATCAAGCTCTAGCTTAAAAAACTATCTGTTGTTACTTTAAGCTGTGTTTCTGTGTATGTTGGCCTGTTACTGTTTTCCAGTTTCTTTTAGTAGGCTACTTTCTTTTTCCTCTATTTTTGAGCTTGGGTCTAGTTGCTCTAAGGGAGCAAGCTGGTTTACGCAGGGTTGCTATTAGCTTGGCGACAGTGCTGTCATTGGGAGGGCATTTACTTGTATTTTAAGACAACCGCTGCAGGGAATTGTTCTGGGTGTTACATTCACGATAGGGTGAGTGTGTTTTAGTTATAGGGAGCATGCAGTGTTTGCTTTGGTTTGTCATCTCTGGTTCCCCTGATAGCCATTTGTGTATTTAGGTACCTGTAACTCGCTGTGTGTGCAGACACCAGGGTTCAGCTGACCTTCTCCCTTCTTTAAGGGTTTAGTTTTAGGAATATCTTAGTAGCTCTTTTTTATTCTCTTTTTGTTTAGCAATCAAACCTTTTTTTTCCTGTATATTAAAGAACGTTTGTTTTCTTTATATCATTAAATGTATTGTTCAGTTAGTAAATCATGCCTCTGCCATTTTTTTAAAGTTTATCTATAGTCCCAGGATAAAGGGTATCCAATAGGAATGCAGCGGTACGCGGTAAAATCCCGGACCGTTCGGTCCTCCCTGCACGGGACAATCTACCCTCTTGTACCGCGGGACTTCGGTTTTGTCATTATTTTCACGCTGGTCCTTTTATTTCATGCTTTACATGGCACCAGGGTGCGTTTGTCTGTCCAGACAGATGAATTTCATTCCGTGTGCCCGCTCTAGTCTCGTCTGAAGCTGCTCACAGCAGACCCCCTCCCTACCCGCGAGTAAATATCCAGTCACAGGTTTGACCCGCCCCACTGAGCTGAAAGTTTGAGCAAAACAAGCGCTACAGAGAGAAACTTAGCCACGGCGACATGCGACGCGCCGTCTTCAATCAAACCTTCCGTGTGGGAACGTTTCTGGTTTGCAGTTGAATATAAAGACGAGGAGAGAAAACGGTGAAATCAGAGGCTGTGGTGAAACCACAACCCCTCACACAACACACTCCCGAGTCAGGACCTTCCTTGGACATCCTACAATTCCAAATTACGCGTCCCTCCCGGTCCCGCTTCGATCGCCCTAGCCTCTCACTGACACTACATTGAAAAGGCGTTTTAAAAGTGACATTTCTGTTGGTCTCTGAACATATTATTACACACTGGACTACAAGTAATACATCTGAAAAGTTATATTATTGCGTGAATAAAATAAAGTTTGGAAATTTCAGATTTTCTTAAGCTTTTCTACAATTCAAAGTGGACCGAAACTGTGACCCAAAAACCGAGGTACGGACCGGACCGTGGGGAAAGTGGACCGTTGCATCCCTAGTATCCAGACCTTACCCCTCAGGCCACATATATCAAGGCTCAGATGTAAGTAACCCAGTAAACCCCCACATGTCTGGATTTAGCTCAGCTTGTTGGTTGTGCTGCACGACTGAAGGCTTTTTAACATCCAGATACAAACTTATGAGGGTTTTTTTTTTCAACGCTACGGTGCACCTGTTTCAGGAACTAGAAGTGAGCTTTAGACGACAGGATCTGGTTTTACTTCCTGGTATGTGGACATCTCTCCTCTGATTGGCTAACAGCAACACGACTCTACCACTGACTCTGTTTGCTCTGCAACGTTGATGTTTTATCTCCACAAATAACACAAGCCTGGAGGAGTTCTGCTGTGTGGTGGAGTTGCTAATGCTAACGGTTAGCTTCTACTAGCCCAGACGTTCTCTGCTGTTTCCTGAACGCTAAACCAACAACAGCCTTCCCCGTCGTGAGTCCAGATGGGTGAGTCCATGAATGTTAGTGACAGTGTGATGTAGATCTGTCAGGATTTTCTAATCCTAGAGTTTCACCTAGAGTCTATTTTCTATCAGAAGCTAATGCAGGAGATAGGTGGAGGAGACTATTTTCATGTTCAGCCTGCATGATAAACTCAGAGTGACCTATCATATTTCAAAAAGAGCAAATTTTGCACATTTCTCAGTGAACCTCACCTTTAAATGTTTGGTTATTTCCCAGCACGTTTAAATATTTAGCTGTGGCGTTTTCGTCCACTTTAGGGCTGCAGAGAAAGATGAGTTAATGTTGAACCAGCTTAAAAACACATCAGAAACACTGTCATGTATTTGGAGTGGGATATTTAAACTCATTTAGCTCAGTTTCACAACCTGCCAACCCCAAAAACAATATTTGCTTTGCTGCCAACAGCTTGTCGTGTGTTTGTTTGCCTTGTTTAGTGCTGAGCGGTTAGCATTCAGACAGGGAAGATGTCCCTTTTTCCTTAGTTTGCTTTTGGTTTGTTTGTGCAGAGTGGAGAGATAAATCTGCAGCTTTGTGGCAACAAGTGGCCTCTTTTACAACAGTATCAAATTCACAAATGAGTGAAAAACAGGGATTTGTTCACTTTTTCCATCATTAAAGTAAATCAAACATTCTGTGAATCCTTGATCTACATTAACGTCGTGGTTTTCTGCCGTCATTTTGTCTTCCTTGTGCCCTTTGTGCTCTGCTCTGTCCTTGTTTATTAGTCAGTCTGGAGCCTTTAGGTCACTTTAGTCTGCTTGTTTCTCCATCCCTTATTTCCTGGCCTCGTTCCTGCCCCTACCTGCCACTCTCTATTTTAAAATATCTCTGTCTCGATGGTCATTTCCGTCTTTACTTACTCTGTATCATCAGACCCTCATCTCTTCTTCACCTGGACATATTTTCTTGTTGTCTCTGTGTCTTTCTCTCTTCCTCATCTGCTGAACTCTCTAACCTAGCCTCTTACCACCACCACAATCCTAATTTGTTTCTTCACTCAATTCGTGCCCCCATCACCCCCATCTCCTCGCACTCGGCACACACTGACATGCACACACACACTTCTCTCTGTTGTGTCGATTAGTCATAGTTGAAGGCCTGGAGTCTCTTGCTGATGGACACATTTGTCTGCTCAGCAATCTGCCGCTGTGCCAGGAGGAACGTGCACACACACACACACACGCACGCACGCACGCACGCACACACACACACACACACACACACACACACACACACACCAGATCATGCACGTACACAAGCGCATACACAATCTGTCCAATTGCACTTTTTTTGAAGAGCAACCCACCATCGGTAATGCCTGAGGTAACCTACTTTAGTTAGCTGCTACACACACACACACACACACACACACACACACACAGAAAATACAGATCGCTAACATATTGGCTTCATATTGCCTGTTCACCACGCTTTGAAGTAACTGTCAGGAGTAAATACACGAGCTGAAATGGTGCATTTGAAAAGAAACTTTTTTTTTGTTGCAGGTAAAGTACGGCTCACGTCTTTTAGAATTCTGGTTTCAAACCAGGATTCTCTGCTTCCCAACCCAATAAACCTGTTATTAATAATGATCGAGTGTAAAGTTAACCCATGAAAACAAAAACATATGAACAAAGGCAAAATTAATTTAGTTCATTTGCGTTATCCCTTTAACTGAAAGGTCAGCCTCGTGGTAGAACAGCTCTAATCCTTTTATTTTACCAAGCTTGACTGTAAAATAGACACAATCGTTTTGAAGAGTTAAACTCCTGAAAGGTTTATATCATGCAAAATCCACTTTTTGGAGCTTTTTACCGTGATATTCATGAAAAACACCCCCAAAACCATATTTAGCTGCATTCATGCATTTTCCTGTTGTTCTGCCTTTGATTCTATTATTACAAAGAGTGTAGTCAGTTTAAGATACTTTATTTTGAAATGTGTTTTATTTTGAAAATTGGGAATAGGAAGTGACTGGAAGTCTGCCATTTTGTTTAGTTCTTAGTAAGCAACAGATGGTGACGTTTATCTGCTACGGATGGTGACGTTTATCTGCTAACATCTGTCTTTATGTTCGTGCCAACGACATCACCGTCTGTAAGTTTATTTATATTGGATTGTAGAAGCATATTTTATGTATATTTGTAAGAAATAATTGTTATGGATGACGATTTGGTTGTTGTATGAGAATGCTAATGGATGTGCATTTAAAAAAGCATTTATGTAATGCTAAGCTAATTATAGCTACTTTTCTGTATTTCAGTTTACTCCAAGAAGAAATGTGTACCAATTAAATGAGCTTAGACGCTACGTCCTGACTTGCGCATTTATTCAAATGGAGTTAGGCTACTGCTAAATTGTGTACCTTATACACACAAGGAGAGCAGGATACCTGTCTCAGCCGCAAGTTCTCAGATTCTCAACTAAGTAAGTAAGTGCACCATCACACCTTGCTCGGCCCCTTGAAGCTAGTTTCAGATCTAGAACCCGCTTCCTCTGGAAGTAGGCCACTAACACCCACTTTCCCCGAGTTACGAGTGTAGAGCGGCTGGTTTCATGCTGCAGCTGTTTTAGTTTGTGACCATCTGATGACTGCTTTACAAACCTCCACCAGTACCAGAGTGGATATTCTGACAAGCACAGAACATGGATCTGAGGTGACTAAACCTTTGTAACAGGTTTGGTGGGTAGGACAGAGCACCTGCCTTGCGTGCTGTTTTGCCACGATCTTACGCCGGTTCGATTCCCCGTCTCAGCAGTCATTTTTTTCTTTTTTAGCTAAACTTGCCAGTATTTTACGTTTTCAACCCTTTATTGGTAAACTGTTTAAAATACAAGGACTAATCGTTGTGTATTTAGCCAGCTGAAGCCCATGTGAGTCCCTGTAAGGTGAGGTGAGGATTTCTGTGTACCGTCCAGAGCATTGCAACTAAAACTCACCTTGGAAACGACCAAATTCAAAGATCTTTAGAAACACTAAAATATAAGAAAATGAAAACTGCCGACACGTGGAATCAAACCGGTGTCAGGACATTCTTTTTTCAGCTCTAGTTTATATTAAACCACGAGCTTTAAACGTGTCTACTCATCTATTTGCTGAAGTGTAAGGTGGGACCATAAAACACAACAAAGACTCAAGGATGCAAACAAAAGTTGGGATGTGCAGTTTCTCAGGCCCCAGATACCTAAAGGAAGGTTTGAGCTTGAGATTTGTAACGATATGCAAGTGTGTCTTTTGATGTTTGTTTTTAGAAAACTGAGCGTGTTTGAGTTTCAACTCGAAGACAAAAGAACAGGCCTCTGTCACAGTAAGAGAATAAAATACAGTCAGACATTAGTACTAAATATGTTTTAGGATTAAAACCAAAAGCTTGCGATGCTGCTAGATATGAATTATTTAAGGTTAGGAACATCAGTCTCCTTTAGATTGCTTTTATGTTTGTTGACTTTCACCACTATCGCCGGTTGTTTCAGACGGAGACAAACTAGGTCGGGCTTGAGTTCTATAGCATCCTGAGTGTAAACCAGGACATCAGGTGTTTCAGTGGTGGATGACTGTAGCCAATCACGTCTGATTCCTGGTGGAGATAAAAAAATTCAAACGTTATGTCTTTAATTTTCTGCGTTGGCTGGAATTCTTGCTATCGTTGAGTCTTCGTGCTACTGAGCTGCCAGATCTCGTTGGCAACTCCTCTCAGAAGAACGAAGCTTTCGTCTGCTACAAATGTGCTTAAATGTTTGTGAGTGGTGTCAAACCATTTTAAGCATGTGTTATTTTTCTACTTTACTCCAAGACTACAAATTTATTTTTTACATCTTCCATCTTCACTCATCCTGGACCTTTCTAAAAGTCAAACAGCAGCCAGCGAAGCCTCCAACTGGGACCCGAAGGCCCATTACGACTACGTCTCCAGCCTCTGCACCATAAAGCTGCTGCTCTGCTCACATAAAAGTCTTTTTATTTCTTTGAAGCACAACATTTTCTGACAAAATCATCTTTCACTTACGCTGAAGACGGGGTCTGTTCTGTGATTTTGGCTCCATCTACATAGACGTTGATCGCGCTGAGAGAAAGTTAGAAGTGGCAGAGTGTCTGAAACATTTTCTCTGAAGGCTACTGCTCCACTTTCTGCTCTCCGTCTTGCCGGTGGCACCGCTGTGTGAGAGGGCCTGCCAACTACTTCCTCTCACTCACTTAGCCACAAGATGCACACACAGCAGACAACTAGATCGCACAAGGAAATGACTTCATTAATGAATGTCGGCCAAATCTCAAACAAAGGGAGGAATAACCGACTCAGAGCAAAGAGAATGAATTGAACTGAGACTTTTAAATCAGAATCAGAAGGGTTTTATTGCCAGATGTGTGAGAAATCACAACATTAGGAAATTGCTGCGGTACTTGGTGCAAAAGAAAGATTAAAAAAGAGATAAGCAAAAGATAAACAACTAATATCATGCAAGTAAAAATTAGCTCCAGTAACTCTGATCTTTTACCTTTTTAAGGCGTGGGAAACTCGTTTAATCAATACATTTGCAGTGGTCTCTGGTAGGAATGAATGCCATTGCAAAAGCCCAGAATGTCTTGGATCAGCACCAACAGGTATTGGTTATACTCGGCGTACAAAATTATTAAAATTAGGATTTACAGAAATATAGAAACAGAATTAAAACAGCAAAAATAGAAAATATGTTGTGGTATTGATTATTGTTAAAGAAAAGGAACTTGTGGGTTTGTGACTCATTTAAAATCAAACTCAGCCCAACTGGAGTAGGATGGAGGTTGATGGAGGGAAGCAGATGGTCACCAACCAGAGGGATGCTGCTCCAGTACCAGTTTACCCCACCACAGGACCAAAGCACTCACCTTGAAAATTAGATTAGAGTTTATCTACATGGTACCGTCTCATGTAAAGGATGAGAACAGGGTAAAAATGTGCAAGCACCACTAAAACCCATTTCTCACTGGGCTGTAGCCAGTTAAACACACAGTTGTGAGCAAATGTGCAAAAAAAAGTATAAATTTGTTTACATAAGAGGCTTTGACATAAGATGTAAATGCAAACAAATTGTAGCCGTCCTGCAAATGTTCCTGTTGCAGTTGTTGTGGTCAGTAATGTCTTGTTTTATTTGCAGTTTTGTCACCCACCCCGTTAAAAACTCGTTTGCTACTCATGCAGGGAAAAGGAGGAAACTCACAAACCTCCTGAGACGTTTTTCAAACTCCCTCATGAGCGTCTGTCACCAACAATCACAGCTCAGTAACACTGGCTTAAATGTCACAGCAACAATAAACAAAAAGAAATGACAGGAGGTTTTACTTTCTGCTCTGAAGCTCATTTTCTAGGCAAAACGACAATAAAATGCTAAACTGAAGGCTGCCTAAATGTTTCTATAAAACCGTCTTCCACATGAACTCATATGAGAATTTTAGGTTCAGACCCTATTTTAGTTTCTTACAAACTAAAGGCACTTAAACACTAGCATCAGCTCCACTCTGCGCCACCCGCCCCAGCCTGGCCGCCTTCATTCCACGCTGCCTTAGGAATGCGAACATAATTGAGCACATGGGCAGTCTGCAAAATTGGTGCAAAAAATTGGCGCGAAGATATCAGGGATGTCATGAGCGCATCTCTGAGCATGTGGGCGGGGCAAAAGAGCTTGGAGAAGTCTGCGGTGTCTCTATTATTAAACAAAGGCGGCCTGAGCAGTGTTGCTTTTGACTCTGATGTTGCATTATGTCTGTGTGTGTGTGTGTGTGTGTGTGTGTGTGTGTGTGTTCAGAGTTTCTATATTAACTCTAACACCAGTGTTAAACTGTCAACTCCAGAAGAGTTGGTTTTTGACACTAAATCAGAGTTAAGGAGGACCTAGAATGTAAACCAACATGTTCCTAATAAGACAGCTTGGGTGGTCAACAGTAGCATGCCAAAAGTCAAAGCCGTGTGTGACCTACTTTTTATGTAAATTAGAAAGTTGAAAAAGGCGAGAGAAAAACTTCTGTTCTGAGAAATCCTTCCTTAACACGTCACTAGGGGGAGCCACGCCTCCTCAAATCTGCATGTCTCCAGTGTCTGAGGCCTTCTGGGGAAACCAACCAATCAGCAAGCAACTCATTATCATATTCATGTCCTGGCCGAGTGGGAGGGGCTAACAGCTCTTTTCACAGCAAGGCTGGTTTAGGGGGTTTAGAATGGCCTGGATCAGGGCTCCTGGGACAGATGAAAGCCTAAAGAACATTTCTGATGCTTTTTAGAGACTCAAAGTTGTTTTAGATTGTTGATTAACGGCATTCTAGCTCCTCTTTAAAGTACCAACTCTCCAAAATAGTTAAATGAACTTTTACTGGTGTGTACTATGATAGACACTTTAAAAGTGTTGAAATCAACTCTGACAGTGTTCATTTGAGTATGCTGAATTTGCTGTGCAGAGTGATAATGAAGCACGCATGCTGGAAGCCCCCGCTGGCTGATTCTATCGGAGTCTCCCCCTAAAGGTAATCGTGAATTTGACCAGTCAGTCGGCAGTGGGTGTGTTGGACCGGTTTCAGCCCGAGGCAGACCGCCTTGGGAAGAGGGCTGAAAATACGTCTGGTTGCGTGCAGCAAGTTACCAGGGTACCCAGACGTGAACGCTCATTACCCTCGCTAGGCCGTGTGGAGCTGATGCTAGTGTGGAAGGCCTATAGGGGGCTTCAAAGAGCCATCTGCAACAGGTAAGATACTCACTGTTCATCTAATTACAAGAACTCACCTTCTCATGTTTCAACAACAAAATAAAGACTGAGGTTTTCTCAGTTTGTCCAACATCATCTGTCGTTAAAGACTTTTTTCTTTTCTGTGCGCAGCAGCAACTGTTGCCTTACAGTGACTGATAGGGACGTTCTTGATAGCTAGCACCATGTGTTTTACACCCATGGGTTGCCTCTGGAGGCTACGTTTGAGATACAGCTGACTAGTTAAAAAATCACATAAGCAGGCATGCTCAAGCTGCTTCTTATTGACAAGTCTCCTCATGTATCCTATGGAAGTCAGCTGGGGGAGGGACGGTTTAGCGGAGTGATATAAAAGGCAAAAAACAAAAAAAGAAAGAAAGAAAGAGGGGTGGAAAAATCAAACGCTGTAGCTGTGGGTGATGAACGTCGGCTGTGGTTGTACATCTTCTCCAGCACATCCCAGGAGGACAGGAGGGATGAGACGAGCAGAGGAGGAAGAGGAGGTTTGTCTGAATCAACATGTTTTTAGGGTGGATGTGTGAAACTGGGACAGTGGTGGCATCGCTGATGTCCCTGGGCTCAGAGCGCTGCAAACACAGGACACACACACGCACGCACACACACGCACGCACAAACAAACATACATTTACAAACGGGAAGATTCCCATGCCCTCAGGGAGGCTCGCTTTGAAAGTGCTTTCAAATAGTGGTGTGCAAAATCTTCATGCATTACAGTCAGAGTTTGTAAAAATGACTGTATTTGCATAAATGCAGTCACACAGGGACCAAATACAGCAGAGAGAATATTCAAGTGACTTGATAGTCTGTCTGACACACACACACACACACACACATGCAGACACACTTGCACATTTTCTCATGTGCACGGTTCTTTACGTGTAAAAATGTGATTCTATGATGATAAAAAATGAGAAAACTGATTTGCATCAGCGTCTGCAGAACGATCCAGAGCCAGAATTAGGTCTATTAGACGCCTGATTGCATTAAATATGCAAATGCAGCTCAGCTGGAGCAAATCCTGTCACACCTGTGGGTCCTTAAAGCCTCGCAAAGGGGAACCAAAGTGATCTTAAAGCCCGCTCCACTGTGACTGGCTCAGTTTTCAACATTATTCTTTTGATGATGTTTTTGTTATTTTTAGATGAACACGTTTCTAGAAGGAAACACGGGAGGAGAAAACAACGCCTGGAATGGATTTAGAAGAAGTAAAAGTTGGATAGCTGGATTTGAATAGAAGCTTTTATTGTTTTTAAACTTTAGCGCTCATGTAGTCGTAGGGACGGTTTTTAAAAGTCAACTTGGGTTCTATCATTTATCTTAAACTGACGATATTTTATTAGCATCACTGAACCTTCGACTGGCAGCTCAACTGAATGTGATTGGAAAATAAAAAGCTACTAAACTAAATGAATTTGACATATAGAGGTTTGAAGAAGGCACTTATTACCCTAAACATACTATGATTCATTTATATTATAATGTTTAGTTTAGTTCATTAACTCAATCTAACGCACACGCAAACATGGTTGCAGCATAACACGTGTGGAAAATCCCTTTATTGTCCCTCAGAGGTGATGTTTTGGTGTCGCAGCAGCATAATATTCACAACAGGAGCAAAGACATGCATGCAATAAAAACACCTAGAAGATTAAATAGAATTGACCACTATTTAAACATTTTGGACACAAGTGAAAGGAGAGCAGTAAGAAGAAAAATCTTTCTAAATGATTAGAAAAATGTTCTGTTTTCATGGTGACGTAAAATAAATTCATCTGAATATCAGATTCTTCATTTTTAATTCAAAAGTACATAAAAATGTAACGATCTTTAAATAGACTTGTAGTTGAACATTTTTCCAACTCCTCGTCCCGATTCTTCCACATTTTTATTCCAACCCTGAAATCCATCCATCCATCCGTTTTCACCCGCTAATCCGAGGTCATGGGGGTAGCAGCTCCAAACCCCCCTTTCTTCTGTATCATCAACAAGATCTTCCTGGCCAACGTGGAGATACAATCCCTTCAATGTGTCCTGGGTGTTGACCAGGGTGAGTCCTGCCAGCAGTACATGAAACTCCTCCCTTGGGGAGCGCCAACAAGGCATTCTCACCAAACCACCTCAGCTGCTCCTCTCGACGTGGAGGAGCAGCGGCTCTAGCCTGAGTCTGTTCCAGATGTCTGAGCTCGGCCACCCGACGAAGGAAACTCAGTTGGGCACAGCCTGTACTTTGTAGCCTAGTGAACTAGACCAATTCTTGCTTTGCAGAGTTTGGTCTAGGCACGCTTCGTTGGAATCCTCGCAGCCTGTGGCTGTCCAATCACAGCTCGCTATAGTTTTGGTTGGGCCAATCACAGCGCTCTATATTTTGGGCCAATCACAGAGCGGGAGTAGCCGATGACGTCAGCGCTGCGGCCGCGAACCCAAGCAAGATGGCGGCAACGCCGGAGCCACGTTCTTTTGAAACGGCTTTGTCATCAACATTGGATTATTTAGACTCCAACGTGCGTAAGTCTGTCTGATATACTTAGCGGCTTCTTATTGTTATCAAACTAAGTAGTGCAATGTCCCAGTACACCTGATATTCACATGTTTTTATACAAAAACGACAGAAATCATTGATGTTAGCAAATGTTAGACGCCATTGCTGCCTCCCGCTTTTCCGTTGCTGTGATTCCGTCACGTTGTTCGTTACTCTGATTGGTCCTAGCGCTATCCAATTGCGTGCTAACATTTTGAAAGACAACCGTAGATCCCGCCTCACGACTGAGAGCCGTCAATGAGTCGTGGCCAGACTATATATACACATATATAGGATGGCTTGCCAGGCTATGTACTTTGTACATTTGTCTGTAGTTGTACTTTTCAAATTGTACTTCTTCATGTTGTTCCTAGCCTAGAATCTAGACGTCATTTTGCCCCTTTAGAAAAGGGATGTTTTTGTGTCTTCTTCGACAGTGTATGGTGGACTGCCCTGTTGGTTCACATCTGTAGCAATGAGTATGTCACGTTGTTTGTTGAGACAGTTTGAGAGACAACCATAGATTCCGCCCCACAACTGAGAGTCATCAACGGATCATAGCCAGACTCTATTTTGTCATATATGGTTTGCCAGGCTAGTTGTTTCCATCACTAAATCGTAAAACAAAGAACTTCTGTGAATTAATCACTGAAAGGCTCTAGCTTTAAACCTAATGAGTACACTATTCTAATTAGCCAAGTCCCTGACCCATTTTACCCATCATTGAATACAAATGACCAATAAACTGTGTTTTCTTTTTTTCTTGGACTAGGAGTTCAAGGGTTACAGTAATACTGTGTGTTGTGTGCATTTTGAAAATCAATTCAAAGACTAAGTGTGGTAAATCAGTTTGGGAACGGAGGAAACACAATCCACTGGTCCTGCCTTAAACCAGGTAAAACTACAACATCACTTCTATCATATCATCACTTGACACCAGCCAGGCTTGAGATAGAGTCTCTTACACCAACTTGTCTATTTTTTAATGATGAGTTGCTTTGGTCTGCTCATATTCAGTGTGAAATGGAACAAACTAAAGTGGTTTTGTTAAAGCAGCTGAGCCTGAACCAGAAAGAGGAAAATAAATAGTTTGATGTTTCTCTTGACTTGCTTGAGATGGGAAATTGTGAGGATCTGAAAAGATGAAATGATTAAAGACCATGACAGGTGACATGACATCCACTGTATGCCTCTTGTGTTTCGTCCCTCCGGGTTTCTCTTACAGTTGCTAAGAGAAAAACATCAGCTTGGATCTCTGCTGTCAAATAAGGCATCTGTCAAATTATGCACAAGTGGCAAACAGAATGAAATTAAATAAAAATGGAAGGGAAATACAGCTAATGGATGATGCGGTTTAGTTTGAACCAACAGACTTCCAGCCCCATCCTCAGAACTGCTGCTCTGATTAAAAATATCAATTTCATCAAATACTTCCTCTGAGACATGAATGGGCTCTTCAGAAAGAAGCCCAAATGGAAACTGAAAATAAAATTATCGTCGGAAACTAGTAACGAACACATAATCACATGAACATAATTACAGAGCATATTGCTGCAAAGATTGTCTTGCTTTAGCTCAGAGCTGTGCCATGTGCTCTCAGAGGTCAGCCTGATCGGATGGAAGGGTTTAAAGGGGAAACCAGATGGGACGAACAGATATTCAAAATAAAGAATGTCTTTGATTTATATATATATATTATTATTTATGCATACATTATTCACTGAATTGACCCGACTCATCATGTGTGTAAAGTGATGAATGAATACTTTTTTTAAGTGAAATAAAAAATTTAGTATTAAACAAAGTTTTTATCAGCTTGAGCAGCAATTACAGACTGAATATCTGAGTTAGGAGCTGAACTGGGGAGGAAGTTAAGTTTCCCAGCAGGTTGCGTGTGAAACTGTGAGTTCCGCTTTTCAAATACAGAAGGAAACTACCTAAAAACAAAATTACCATTCAATGTTTAAAGAAAAAGCACACAAGGCAGCAGTTCACATAGCGATTGTAACTAAATAAATGCAATTACGAATCCTAATAGAAACATTGGTGCATCAAAGCGGAATGTAGAATGAGTTGTTGCTTTTTTGAGTGTGTGCTAATTATTTTACAGCTGTTTTCTGGGTCACATAATTAATTGATAAACATTAAAGTCACATTCCGCAACTTTTATACCTTAAAATAATGTTTTTTGTAAAGTTTTGGTGGCATACTATCATCTATTATGTTCATTTTCGGAGCTGTGACGGCGTTAGGGGGTCCCACGTCTGTTTACCGCATTATACAGTTTTTCACCCATGACCTGACACCAGAAGTACTGACTGCATGTAGCTTTATGGCACAATATGGCAAGCCAAAGGGGTGAAAAATGCGCGCGATTAGAATGCGTGATTTTGGAACACGCCGTTTTTTGCCCCCTTTGGCGTCAAAACACGCGTTCAAGATGTGCGTTTTGGCAGATGTAACTTTTTTCACCCCTTTGGCTTGCCATAGTTATATAACGTAGACTTGCGGTTTAGCAATGGCAAATCCACCAAAGAAAGCTAGAAATCCTGTATCAGAGGAATCTGGGAAAAGAAAAGAAGAACGTGATAGAGCAAGAGCAAAGCCCAGAGTTATTATTGGGCCGTCTTTTCCTCGCTGGAGAGCTCTTTTAGAAAGAACAGCATGAACTACGGACTCTGACCTAGCCGTGCTGCTAATGGATAGGTAAGTAATAAATGATTTCACCAGGGTTATTGTGTTTGGTCAGATATAAAGTTGTTATGATAAAACTATTTATTCAATGTGTGGAGGTGGAAAAAGTTTATTTTCGTTGTTTTGCCTGATATTAGGAATGTAAACATGCCACTTATGCACAAGAGAGAGATTTGATTTTACTACAGTGACGCTACGCAGCAAGCCTCTAGAGGGTGACAGAGACCATATATCCGCAAATTTCAGGAATGAGGCTTTAGGTTTCACGATTCTGTTACTTAAAAGGTGCAATTTGTAAGAATGATCATGCTGTGGTCAAATGTGAGTACTGCAGTCCATTTTTAAAGCAAAAATATTACCCTCTCAATCCCGTTCCGTGAGTTTCATGGCTGTTGCCAGTTATGGATCAGCACCAGAAGATTCTAGATAACAAGCAAAAACGAGTCAGTATGATAAATACATCGTCATATCAGGTGTTAGCACTCTTGGGTGTTTTAGGGAGCACTTACTACACTTATTATAGTAGTTTGTCTCTGGCATTACAGGAAGTGTGGTTGTTTGCCGTCTTGCTGCTAGCTTGTTGTTATAGCTTTGAACGACTTATTAAAGTAAGTAAAACGCCATGATTGACTCATTATTCACTTCACACACATTTCACTGTAATATCCAGTTGTTGGGGATTGAAAAAGTAGCTTGAGATATTTTTAGAGTCGACTATTTGCTTCTAATTCACCCTTAGCATTGTTATCTCGATGTTAACCTCTAGCCTGCTTCACCTGATATTAGAGTAAAACAAAACGATGCCGTGGCTTCTTAGGGGTACAAGAAATAACTTCTGGGTCGCTCCTGTTTAGTCTTGAGCTTTTTGTCCGCTAGTGTCAAATTACAAATGCCAAATCTGCTGCGTTAGCTCGCTGCAGATTTGACAAACTCACATATTGTAAACAGTAACGTCCCACTTTCGATTTTTTAGAAAGGAGACAAACTGACAACCCCCCCAGCCGGCTGAGAATGAAATCTGTTTCAGTGTAACCTTCCTTCCAACGTGATTGAGTCATTCGACTGTTTTGTGATTATTTCTCTGTAGAATGCTTACATATTGCTCCTTTGAAGCAGCAATCTGGAGTTTTCCCCTTTCATGAATTATGTATGATTTTTCAGAAATCCATAAAAGTGATTGTCTTATCATGTAGTGTGATATAATGTAAGCGATACATCTAGGGCGATGGTGGCAGAGGAGTTGAGTGGTCGCCTTGCAATCGAAAGGTCGCAGGTTCGCGACCCGCTCAGTCTGTCGCTGTCGTTGTGTCCTTGGGCAAGACACTTAACCCACCATGCCTGCTGGTGGTGGTCGGAGGGACTGGTGGCGCCAGTGTACGGCAGGCCCCGCCTCTGTCAGTGCACCCCAGGGCAGCTGAAGCTACGATGTAGCTCATCCCCACCAGTGTGTGAATGGGTGGATGACTGATTGTGTTGTGAAGCGCCTTGGGGGGTTGTAGAACCCTAAGAAGGCGCTATACAAATACAGGTCATTTACCATCTTTTTTTTTGGCTAAGCCCCGCCCCCTGTCCCGTAAAAATCTGCGCAATAGGAAACTGAGCGTCGACCAGAACTAACCAATAGCGTTAGACTACCGCTTACGTGCTTCAAATTTAAGGAAGTACCTCGGCTGATGCAACTTTGATGAACTTTTCACAGACAAGTAAGTCTTTAAAATATAGATATACTGCTCACAAAAATTAAAGGAACACTTTAAAGAAACACATTAGATACAACATGACATATAATAATACTTGTAAAACAACGTGTTTTAGCTCTGTTTGTCGGCTACAGAAGAACATTCATAAACAAGAAACGTGCAGTCGCCATCTTAAATTATCGAGACTATTGGTGTGATACGCTTGTCAGCCACTAGATGGTGCCATCAGATAAAAGAAATACTTCGGAGAGCTACTTTAATTGGTGATTTCTCGCAGCAGCCATGGATGCTCAACCAAAAGTGTGAGCATGCATGCCTGTTTTTCTTTTTTTGTCTTTTGATGGACCTTTATTCTTTAGCTCCACCCCTGTGGTACCTGGGATGGACTTCATTCTAATGTGACCATGAATCAGATAAACACAGATACTTAAATGAATGACAGAAACAAAAAGTTACATTTGCAAAAACTACAAAAAGTTTGGATGCTTTCTTGCTATAAAGTTCAAACCAAAATTAATGTTTACGTTTTGTGCCAAATGCTCAGCATCTTGGTTTGTAGATCAAAAACATATTCATGTAACCTTACATCAGCTCTTGCCTTGTCAGAAAAATCATTTTAAAATCTAAACCATCTATTTGGTGGGAAATAAACAAACTGAATGTGAAAACTGAAGCGAACTTTCTCACATCATGACGACAAACCAACAAGCGGAAACGTTTCCTTCATGAATCCAACAACATGAGGCAGGAGGCGCTGATTAATGAGCAGCAGAAATCCAACATCACGCAAAAGGAAAAAACATTTTACTTTCTGTTGTTAAAGGAGTGATGCAACAATGTTGTAAATACATTCTTGTCTGAACAATTTGGCACCCTGGATCTTCTCCCTATGAGTCGGACTTTAAGATCATTCTTTTATTTCTTTCACATCATTAAACATTGAAATAACTTTTTCATAAAGACACTGAACTATAGAAAAACAGCACAGCATGTAGGGGAAAGAAAACTCAGTGCACCCAATCTTTATCTTTTCCTTTTTTAAATGCTTATCAAGTCTAAAACTGAATTAGAGCACAAGTCACCCCCAAATCAACTTTTTTATGATAAACTTTATAAATAAGCGTCTAATAGTGCTGTAGACATGTGTGGTCATTATTTTGGCTTTTTAGTGCATCTCATTTAATTAATTAATTTTATTTATTGTGCCATCTTCAGGTTAAAACTCTGCACTACACTGAATTTGAATCAGCCATAGCTAAAGGCTAAGAGTTGCATTGCCGGTACAGTATTACATGGCTGGACTGCAGCCGAGTCTCTGACACGCCTCCAGCTGGCTCGGCCAATCACGAGCCGATATGAAATTATATGATTCAGAGGAGCTCACCTCTTAAAAAAAACATTCTCCTCCCTTTCATCATGAGAATGAGGTAGAGAGAGAGAATCCTCCACCGTGCTGCAGTTTCTCTGCTCCTCCAACTGAGCGGTGTGTGTGTGTGTGTGTGTGTGTGTGTGTGTGTGTGTTTGTTTGTGCATGCTTTTTAACAGATCTTTTCTCCGGTGGAAAAAAACTCCAAAAGCACGCGGGGGAGGAGGCCGAAAGGGGATTCTGTCAGCCACTACCTCAGTGCTGCTCTCTCGTTCCAACAGGCGACGCCTCCTTTAGGTGCATTTTCAAACAGGAAGTGTGGCTCGAGTAGGCTTCTGGTAGGGGGTGACTGACTCTTTA
Organism: Aphyosemion australe; assembly: GCA_006937985.1. Classification (NCBI taxonomy): domain Eukaryota; kingdom Metazoa; phylum Chordata; class Actinopteri; order Cyprinodontiformes; family Nothobranchiidae; genus Aphyosemion; species Aphyosemion australe. The sequence continues at coordinate 1,220,105 of SSNS01000184.1, forward strand.
AGAAATCTGACAATTAAGCTTTAGGCACATTGTGAGCAATATAATTAATAAAACAGCTAAAAAAGACATTATTTGAAATAATGGATACTATATTCACACACACACACACACACACACACACGCGCACACACACACACACACACACACACACACACACACACACACACACACACACACACACACACACACACAGAGGTGATTACTCTGGCCATGCATGAGGTTCATGCTTTTTTTTTCTTTTTTGACTATTTTTATATAAAATATCTGACATTCATAGGAGGTCATGAATTTGATCCTCAGTGGCTTATATTCATTTAGTTTCAACAACAGATTCTTTAGCATTCCTTTTTCTTTTCACCCATATGAGTAACGTTTCATTGGTTTTAGTGACTTCACATGTTTTAATGTTTTGTTTTTGTCCTTTTTTAACCTCATTTTTGTTCTGATGCATTTGAGTTCAGCACATCGGTCAGTTTTCGCTGGTTTTAAGTGTCTAATAAATAAAGTTGGCTTTCTTTCGTTTTTCATCCAGGGACAAAACATCAAAAGCCCTCTGAGGTTGGTAAATATTTTACACGTACCACAAACAGAAATCTGAACACTTTCATCCCTGAGAGTAATTTACAAAAACATGGGTGTTTTTGTCAGAATGCATAAATAAAACCGTTACTTCAGTGTGGCCAAACGGCATCAGTGCAGAGTAGCAACGAGACATGAACTGATTCATATTGATTTATGAATACAAAAATGCAACATGTGATTGGGTATGGTTTTTATGTCTTCGTGCCACAAAAATGGGATTCATTTAACAATCATATGAAAAAATAAAAACATAAAAAAAATTAAAAAGCGTGTGCAAAAACCAGAACTCCTGTAGGACAGTTTTCAGCCTCTTTATCTGCTGCCATTTCTGTTGTTTAGCTGGACTGTGTTTCCATTAGCAATACCTGCTGTGCTTCAGCAAAAGCAAATCATTGAATATGTTCCTCACCCTGCCCATATGGATACTGACATTCCAGATAATCTGTTCACTTTAATTTTAATACTTATAATATAGAGAATGTCTTCTGTAAGCTGAGTGAATGAAAGCCTGACAAACATATCTGGTGGCTGGCAGGATTTTAAATGTTTTGCAGTAGTGTATTATGTATGGTTTATTAATCAACAGTCAGGGATTATGAAAATGTTTGGTCTGTTTTGAGCTTTCATTTTTAAATAGGTAGTAGATTTACTTTCAAATTTATTGACTGAGCAGTTTCCTGCTCCTCCGCCCTACTGGTTGAAGGTGGAATTACAACAACTTTGCTGCAGCCCTCTATAGCTAGCGCTAACAATGAGCTAACTCTAACGTGAGCCAAATAATACTAAAATCAACTATGAAGTAAAAAGATCCACACTGTTGGACAAGAAATATTATTACAAGTCCAGTAGCAACAAAGCCAGGTCACCATCAGTCCGTGATTTAGTATCCTCCTTTAGCTCCCTCAAACTAGCGTAGGCCGCGCCGATGTTCACTCTGGTTTTAGCTCTTTGCTTCACCTCCAAAAACATTACTCTCTTACTTCCAGGCTCCACCATGATGCCAACAGAGAAAGCTAATTTCTTCTTTTTCTTCTTCTTGTGCTTTTTATTGACGATCATCAAACTGAAAATGCTAACCGCTAGCAATACAGCTAACAGCCATAAAGCAGATAAAGAGCACTCCCTAGAACACCTACCCGCTCCACAAAACTATCTAGTGCGGTTTTTGGTCAGCAGAGGGCTGCAGAGTGGTGTCAGATATGAAATTGGTCAAGTTTGTAACTCAACAATCACTGAGATCAACATTAAAGCTCTAGCTTAAAGTTTAAAAACCTATTTAGTGTTATTAACGTGGATCAAACTCATAGCATCCTAATGGATCATGCTAAGCCATGCTCATATTAGTTCTAATTTCTCATGAATTGTTCATTCCTTGGATTGTTGGCAGTGTTTTGAGATAAGTATATCAAATGCAGACTACAGATGTACATCCCTGTTGTAGAGATATTCTATGTATTTGGACGTTTGACGTGCATATCTTCTTTCACAAAGATGCATTGAACTTTACAAATGTGAACTCTCAGGGTTGAGCTTATTTAGTGACATTAAATAAGTAACATTCTATTCACGAAGCCCCTCTCAAGATAACAACCACAAAGTGCTTCACAAATACAGAAAAACACAATATACATCAAATATAAGAAAATTTAAAAAGAAAGGGTTTTAGCTGCCCCTTAAAGGAATCTAAAGAGGGCTCAAGGACCTCAGTGAGGAAGAACATTCCAGAGACTTCTCTTATTAGTATGAGAGAGTGCTATCAGGCCTTGGTCAGAGGACCTTAGGGACTTGATGGGGTATACGGAGGCATTAGTTGCTGATGTACACTGGAGTTTGTCCATGTCAGAACCAGGATCTGGAAATGCACATGGTAATGTTCTGGAAGCCAATGAAGCTGCATTAGTAGTGGAGTGACAAAAGCAAATCTGGAGGATTTAGTCAGAAATCTGGCAGCAGCATTTTGTATCTGCAACCGTTCCATTGTGGTTTTAGTTAAATATGTATAGAGTCCGTTACAATAGTCCAGCCAAGAGGAAACAAAAGCATGATTCAATATTTACATTTCACCACAAGAGACAAGTTTGGCAAAAGGATCTCTTTTATGTTTACAGTAGCTGTTTTTGGTGCAAAGATAATTATTTCAGGGTTTTATTTATTTTTTATTGAAGAAAAGGGTCAGTTTTGAGAAGTCATTTGGGGTAAAAGAAATATAAAACTGTACCTTGTGTGCATAAAAATGGTAAGGGATGACAGTGAGGGAGCAGGCAGAGTTAAAACAACAGGGGTCCCAAAGCAGAACCCTGAGGAACAATAAACTAACCAGGAAAGGAAAGAGAACTGTGTGAAGATAAGAAGACTGCTCTATCAAGCCCTTTTTATAAAACAATGCCGCCAATTTGCCGCAACGCTGATGCGGCATCAGGGTGCGTTAGGTCGTTTAAAAGAGCTCAGACTGTGGCTGTAATGTTGCACAATCATGTCCGTTTTATAAAAGATTACGCGATGGCGGCATAAAGGGGGTATGGGGGGCGGTCTCTGCACTGACGCGGACCTCCGTTTATCTTGGACATAACTTGTTTTTTATTGCGATCGAAGTCGCGCTCGTTAAGTTTTTTTTTTCACAAGCAGCTCCTACAGGTGTGTGTTCTCCACCGTCCTGGGGAACGGTCAGATGATCTGAGCTGCAGCCCTAACAGAGAGAAGCTCCCGGAGCACCGCATCGCTCCAGTTTATCATCACAGCTGGTTCTGTTTACAAAAGTGAAACTTAAGCCCGTGTTTACTTTCATTGTCAATATAGTTCCGGCCAGAGCTCTGCATTAATTCATCACGTGGTCATGACATCTCCCTCTGTTCTTAATGTGCGTTTATAAGACAGGCGAAGCCGCAATATTACCGCAATATTACTATCAAGTGTGGCGGCACAAATGCCGCAAAATTCCCGCAATGTCATGCCGCCATAGTGCATTCATAAGACACACGTTGAGGTAATATTACGCTGATTTGCCGGCACGGTGTAACCGAACAATAACTGTGTTGAGGATCTTCTACCTCTGTATGACTGTTCTCCTGTTATCATAGTGGAGGTTTTTTTCATTGGCAACGCCTATTGGTCAAAAGAACTGTGTTTAATCACTAATTAAACTGAAAAACATGCAAAGACCTCCAATCAAGAGCTACCTAAAGCATGGGTGTGAACTCCAGCAGTGCTTTCTTGATACAGTTCATCCTCAACATGAGTTACACACCAGTAATCTTTGCAATTCCTTTCCACGCGTTTAGTGTGAAAATGGTAGCTTTTTAAACTAACGTCAGGAATTCTGCTGAGTTTACTGAGAGTCTCGTTAACTTTAGGTAGTTAAATTGAGGATTCCAATGCCATGAAACTTGGTTACCTCCTTTTCAATGTCCAACATGTGCTAGGCCTCTATATGTGTGTTGGTGGTTGTGTGTCACTGTATTTCAGTGCTAGGTCAGTGAGGTGATGTAGGGGGCCTGTCCTGGAGGTCTAAAGAGGATGCAGGTGGCATGCTCTGCCATCTGCCTTGCTCCCATATTAGGCTGATACCTCAACACCTGCTCTGCTGGGTTCACAACACACACATCCACCCACCCACCCACCCACCCACACACACACACACACACACAGTGCTGCACACAGCTTTACACAAACGCACAGAAGCCTGAAGGGCAGACATGAAATATCCTTCTCATCAGCCTTACACTAATACCTGGAGGTCCAGACCTGGAGACCGTGACCATACATCTGACCACATGACCCTGGGATACATATCCGCCCACACACATCAGCTGCACACACACACACACACACACACACACACACACACACACACACACACACACACACACACACACACACACACTGCTCTTTGTGTGCCCTTTTTTGTTCTTTTTTTGTGTTCATATTTTTCACCATATCTAAAGCCTTCTCTTGGCTTGTGTCTCTAAATGTGCATATTTGAATATTGCTGCTTTGAAGAAAATAAAACAATTTTCCTCCATCTCTTGCCACCTCAGTCTTGGCCTCTATACAACAGTGGCAATAAAAAAAACACTAAATCCTCATATGTGGGCGCATAGCTGTGGGTGTATGGTTGCGTGCCACCACAATGTCACCGTATTAACCAGATCAGAAGTACAATGAGTAAATAGGTCAGCTAGAAACCCCTTAGTGCCAATTTAGAGACTGATGAAAGGGCGTAGGAAGGCACATATCATTATAAACCTTATTAAACGGGCCAGTGTCTGTCCCAGAGGCTGCAGCAGTGATGCTGTAAAAATGTTATCGGTGTGGTCGTAACACGGGCTACGCTTCTCATTATGCTGTCGATGATGAGTAGCAGGGATGTTGACACATTTAGGTGTGTTTTATGTTTGGTTCTATTATCATACAGTGTCATTTGCACTTAATGGTCCCCCACTGCCCCATGCATAGTGTGAGAATGTGTATGTGTAGAGGTTTATGAAACCCAAGTCTCTTTTTGTTTGTTCATTTTGCTGAATTGTTATAATCAGGTTAATGGTGGAGATAAATAAAAGTGGAGTCTTTGTAGTCAACACATTGTTATAATTGCTAGCTAACAGTGTGGTCTACTCACCAAAGACCAAAGCTAATACCTCACATACTTGTGTCTAGCTGCACACTATTTTGTTCATGAGGTAAATCAAGGCAATTCTGATACAATACAGTTATTATTTGTTAATTATTGTCTTTCTAATTTTCCACAGAGATTCTTCACTTTTTTTTACTTATTATTTTTGTAAATGAACAGTCACTCTGAGTGTTTCCTGCAGGCTGAACATGAAAATAGTCTCCTCCACCTATCTCCTGCATTAGCTTCTGATAGAAAATAGACTCTAGGTGAAACTCTAGGATTAGAAAATCCTGACAGATCTACGTCACACTGTCACTGAACATTCATGGACTCACCCATCTTGACTCACGACGGGGAAGGCTGTTGTTGGTTTAGCGTCCAGGAAACAGCAGAGAACGTCTGGGCTAGTAGAAGCTAACCGTTAGCATTAGCAACTCCACCACACTGCAGAACTCCTGCAGGCTTGTGTTATTGGTGGAGATAAAACATCAACGTTGCAGAGCAAACAGAGTCAGTGGTAGAGTCGTGTTGCTGTTAGCCAATCAGAGGAGAGATGTCCACATATCAGGAAATAAGACTCAAATCCTGCCGTCTGAAGCTCTTCTCTGATCTGGCAGGGCACCAGAGCTTTTTTTCCCCAGAGTACGACTTACAAGGCATTCATTAGACCACTGCAAATGTATTAAAAATATGAGTGAAGGACCTCTTTAATACAACATTTTAAAACATCAAGTGCAACCCACGGTAGGAGCCATGTGGAACCCCGGTCAATGGGAATCTGTCAGATAAATGACACTGTAAGTGTGAATCTGCAAACAAGCTAGCTTTTAAACACAAACACGGTGACATAACACTCACACCTCCCGTCAACTATCATCCCTAGGCCACGTCCACCTGATACCAGAATCTGCATTGCCGAAGCAAAGGAGAGAGCTCAAAACAGCAGTCACCATTTTCTAGGTCCAAGCATCTTGTGTTTCTGTGAGATCAAATGCCGTTTTTCTTTTTGTGACTCTGGTAGTTTGTCCTAAAGTTGAAGTGGTAGCAGCCGGCTGTTTCTTCTCCGATATTATTGAGCGGAGAACCTCTCACACCAGTGCTGTTATGCTTCAAAAACCCAGGTAACTGCGGGAGTGTGGTAGTTCGGTGAGACAGACAAGCAGATGGTCCAATTGTTGATTTCGGACTGAGCTGTGTTACTGGCCTAAGTTTTTAGACACATGCAAGAGAACCACTTAATTAAGCTATTTCTCCACAATATATTTATTGGGAGCCTAAGTCACGCCCATCTACTTCTGGACCGTAGGTCTACTGTGTGCAATTTATTTACAATACACAACAGGCTTTGGTAGAAGACTTAATGTTCTTCTTTTTGAACCATAACATTTTACGGCCAAACTCATTTGGGGAAAAACTTTGCCTTTTAAGAATCTCACCAATCACGTATTTGACCGAGACGCATTTAAACATAAAAGACGAAGCGTGTTTGAATCTAATTGTTTGAGGCTGCACATTTTTGCCAATATTAGATCATGATGTTTCAGAGTGATACATAACTAGACCACGCATTTGTTACTTCTTGGTTGGACCTCTACTTTGATCTTTAATTATGTCCCAAAAGATTCTGCAAAGCCTGCATCTGATTCCTAATGCTGCATTGGGAGTTATGATGAAAATTAGCAGAGTGTTTAGATGATGCATGACTTTAGTATACCTGTTTTCTCCTGCACAGGGTGACGATCGAGCCATCGGTGGTTGAGAGACGATACACACTAAAAAGAGCTCAGCCGTTCATCAGAGAAAGGTTAGGTATTTTCCTTATCTGTTGTTTCTCTTCATCTGTATTCAGGAATACCCTTTACATGTGAAGGTAAATCAGAGACTGTTGGATCTATTTACAGTTCAGCTAAATTAAAGTCACTGCATCACGATGAGAGGAAGTTAAACAGTCAAATGATTTCAGAAATAATGAAATAAACATTGTTTTTTAAAATCTATATTTTGTGTGCATGAGTCTTAAAGAGACAGTGTGTAGTTTCCTGGCGATAGGGGGCAGTACACACATTTCAGGGTAGTTTTACACCATATCGCCGTGACTGTCGCTAGTTTAAAAAAAACATTACGGTAAATGTTAGCTGTGGAGCAGAAAGCATGCAACCTCAGCGCGACTCCTCAGACTTTGATAGTCCAGTTAATTCCATGGAGAGAATGCAATGCTGATGCTAGTTTTCTGGCAGCGTAGGTAGATGTGGCTGTGAAATATGACAGATTTGGCCCGTTAATTTAAAAATGTGCAAGTATGTCATCTCAAGCCTATGTGTTATAAGGTTTGTAATAAGGCAACCCGCTTGTAAATCTGTTAATATTTCATCGAGTCAAGAGTGTTTTTGTTTAAGTTGTTCAATCACCTTCCATCTGCTACCATTGAGAACGGAACGTAAGCTGTCCAAAGTAAAATGGCCGCCGTGTAGGGACGCTGTCGACTGCCATTTAGGGCATCTAGCAATATATATGATATCTATAGAAGCGAACATGTCGTCCATAATGGCGTCCCCTGGAGACTTGGACCCACGCCCGATGTTATTTAGACCCGATTTTTATGGTTACATGTTATGAATATTTTTCAACGACTGGACACCATTTTATTAATTTTCAACAACATTTCGATGGATATTTTCAGAGATTAATGGTAAAAACGACACATTGTCACTTTAAAACATGAAAACGTGATTCTAACCCTAACATGTGATTTCTTTATCTTTAACTCATTAATTTAAACTTTTCCCAGTCAAATATGGAGCAAAAGCATCTCCCTGCTGGGGTTTCCTTTTTTCCTTTCATTCTAATTTAACAGATGACTGCAAACAATATTCATTCTGTTTTCCACCCATTTCTACTTGTTTATCGCTGTAAGGAAAAACCGGTCTGTGTCAAAAAATAGAATCTTTGGTTCTCTCTTTCATTTTTTAATTGGAAGCTTGTGATGCAGTCAATAAGAGTTATTCCCTCCACCAATACATATTCTGATTCAGTTAAACTGCAAAACTCTGGTCAGTTTCCTTCTTTGTGTGAAAACGAAGCTGCAGACCATCATGTGAGCTGAGTCAAAGCTCATTTTGTCGCCTGCTTTTGATCAGCTGAAACATATACAGCCTCGGCTGCTGATCAAGACAGCTTCCTGTTTCTGAAAATTTGATTTTAACTGCTAATCAAAGACCGAAGTTATTGGCCATCTGTGCTTAATCCCACCTAGGCGCTGCAGCCGAGTGGGTTCTCTCTAATAAAGCTACCAGGGTCTGTGCTGTGCGTGATTGGAAACGATAGTGAGGGACAGTTTAATAAAGTCCGGGTTGGGAAATAAAATGCCTGCAGATTATTCATCATTGTGGAAGTTGCCAGGTATTGTCTCAGTTACTACAGCTGCATCAGAGGACACTAATGCCATCATTATTAAACGTGCATCTGTTTAGGTACCTACAGCAAAAAATAAGCAAATCTGAGCTTTTGTTTTTCCTAGTTAACCCCCCCAGTAATTATTGGTGTCTTTAGTTTCATTATCAGGTTCTTTTATTTTGATATCCTCCCAGTGTCTTGTGTTTGGCCTCCCTACGCTTTAGTTAGTCACACCTGTCCATCGTTAGCAATCATCTACCACTCACACCTGCCCCTCGTCTCCACTCACCACCTCAGTCTTACTTAAACCCAGCTCTGCCATAGCTCCCTGTTGGTTACTTGTGTGTGTTGTGTAGTGTATGTACTTCCTGCTCATGGTCTTAGATGTAAAATGAAGACCTTTTTTATTTTACCTCACCTGGCTGCCTCCTGGTTCTCTCAACATCCTCCTGCTTTTGGGTCCTAACCTAACACCACTTCCTGATACCCCTCATTTAATATAATTAACGTTTCATCAACATTTGTACATTTCAGAGTATTATACATTCATGTACTTAATAGTGGAATGTAATGTGCCTTTCATGTATAATTATTACTTATATGAATAATCTTAACTATCGAGACTCTAGGAGATTATTTATATTGAGCTTTTGCAACAAAACATGCAGACAGATTGAAATCATGAAGTCACAACTTTTTCCAGCATCTTGGAAACAGTCATTTAGAGACTGAAGGGTCAGGATTGGGCGGTTGGATTACAGCGTCTAAAGAAGCATCAGTTATAGAGAGCACACTGGGACTGACAAACTCAAAAGCATTTTTAAACAAAGATGAGTGTAAGATGTTAAGAGGACAGGCAGAGGCTTTCATAGTTAAGTTTGGTTAGCTCAGGTAAAGAAACAATGACGGGCTGGGCTGTAGTTGTAACAGGCAGAGATAAAGCTAAAGGACAGATGATAGATCTAACCTTATTGACTTCTTCCACAAAGAAAGACAGGCAGTCTTCTGAGTCTCCATCTGAATGAACAAGATAGAAACGTTGCTACCATCTAGAAACACTCCTCTGGTGCGTATGTAGAACATACAAAGTAAGTTCCCTATTGTGTGAGATAAATGTGGTGGCATATCTGTGACATGGGGCCCATTTGCACCAGCGTGGCTTCATCATCACGACTCAGAACAAGGTGTGGCCATGTAGGCCTCATTTCTACATTATGACTTCATCAGCAACATGCTAGCATCATGTGATTACAATCCAGCAGGTTCTAGCCAAGACTGGATCTCACACGTGGTGCATGTGGGCATGTATCATTGGATTGTAGAGAGATTATGTCACTGGCATTATGGCTTATTGAGAGTGCAGAAGAGAAACTCTCTAGGACAAATGGCAAAAAACATACAAAAAAAAACATTAGGATAGATCTGACCCAGCCATCACACATGGGTGGGCCCCATATGGGATCTATATGGGCAAGCCATATGGGTCCCAACAGGGTTTGTCCGTGATGGCCCCATGGGGGTTTGCCCAGAAAGATTTTTGCCCACATAGACTTTAACGGGCCTTACATGGGTTTTCAGAGGGTTTGACTCAAATACTGGCAAATTCCTGTGGGGTCATCATGGAAACCGTGGACAAACCCTGTAGGGACCCATACAGCTTGCCCATATGGAGCCCACCTATGTGTGCTGGCTGGGTGAGGATGTAGTATAATTAACTCTGAAGGTTTGTCAAATGTGTTATGACCTATCCGTGTTCTGCAAGGTTGTGGAAAGTGTTGCATGGTCCTAATCCAGTAGACCTTATGAAACTGACATTTTTTTTATTCTAGCCAGTATTTGCAACAAAGTTCTAATGCATATGTTTGAGTAGATTATTTAGATCATTTTGGAATAATGAGAAGCTGTGACTTACCTGGCAGATCACTGGATCTGTGTTTTTACTCGAGGGCCATCTCACTTTGGTCTCATGCTGCATTCATCCTTATGTGCATGTGTGGAAGGTTGGTGTATGAAGTTAATGTAAAGCAATAAACACCAAAAGTTCTGTATTTCTGCATAAATGTCACACAAAGTGCTAAGTGCCTCAAGCTGTCAGCAGTCCAAGTGAAGTGGCATATTAATGCAACCGTTTACCGTTTCTCAAAGCTATCAACGATCTGCAAAAGCAAAAAGAGAATAAAATGCATTCTAGGCTTTCCTCTTCAGTCATTTTATTTAAAATAGGCAGAGTGGAAGCTGAGAATGGCCACGCATGAACTTTCAGATGATTTTTCTTTACAATTGAGATAAATAATCTCAAAAAATGTCTCATAATTAGATTTTACACATATTAACATAAAAGTCTTGTGTCTAACTCTAAATAGTTTTTAAAATGTCCCTACAGTTTCAGACATACAAAGGGACAGGAATACTGGCTAGGTTAAAAAATACTCTTAAACAAATTATTGTTACAAGAAGAGTGAATAACATTTTTTAAATATTTTATCTGAATATATACGCCAGTAGGAGAACATTATGTAGCACCTATTGACGTATTTATGTGTGTTGTGGTCAGTGTGACTCAGTTATTGCACTCTGCTACACTAAAATCCGTTCCACATTCAGACGTCCTATAAATCAGACTAAATTGTACCCATATTTCCTCTTAACAACCACAGGCTTACAGGCAATTATGCCACATTTTTTTCTTTATAAATGCGCACTTTAATATATGTGCTTTAAACGTCAAAACAAGTTTGTTCATTTTGACAAATTACAATTGTTAGTTTCTCCTGCCTCGTATCAGCCGTCATCCATCAAGAGTCACGTGGGTGCCGGTGCTGAGGCGACACCTCAAAAGTGAGTAGCAGTTCAAGATTTTTACAAATGTGTTCTTTTAATCAGCCAGGGAAGTTACACACACACACACACACACACACACACACACACACACACACACACAAGATGAGTGGCTTTCTGCCCCGGCAGTGCCCTCCTACCAGCTCGGTCAGAATTGATGTCAGAGTGGAGCACTCTCACCGACCCCGGCTTTAATTGAAGAAAGCCAGTGAACGAGCGGAGCGGAAAATTAGTTCTTCTTACCAGCCAGACGCGCGGTCACATGGAGGTAGAGCGGTGAGTCACATAAACATGAATGGTTTTTAAACACACATTTCGACGGTTAAGGATTTCCCCTCTACCGGTACAGTGACCGCTTCCTGAACTTTGCTCCAGAGATTGGAGTTACCACTTATCTAAAAATCACCTAAGGTTGTCTAAGACTTCCTGCCAGCTGTTTAATCTAATTGGACACCAGCTAATAAAACACAATGACATGTGCACCAATTTAGTAGAATTAGAAGTTGCACAAGTTTTTAAAAAGTTACTAATTTAGTCCAAAGACAGAGATTTTACACCTCAGCTGTTTTGTGTTTGAATCAAATCTTCTCCATTTGTCCTGCTAGAAGAGCTTCTGCACCACTCTCAACCGTACAGTTTTTTTTTTTGTGGCAGTTTATACTTCAACAGTTCTGAAACGTTCTGAGTGATCGACAGTTTGCTGTTTGTGGTGATTTTTTTTGCTGTGTTTTTTAACAGCCTGGATGCTTTTTCACACTATTTAAAAGCTTTGACGGGTCAGACATCTAGAGGTGAGAATGGATTCTGACTGAACGTGTTTCTTTTTGCCACTCATTACATTTGAAATAAAAATCATGGATTAAAGTAAGGATTGTCTGTGTATTTAAAGCATCCGGCAAAGTAAATTTCCCCCAAAGCTATTGAGGTGAGTGTTGGGTCATTTTTATACCAACAAAAATGATCGCACAGAACAAGTATTAGTTTTACGAAAGCTTTGCAAAGGAGAGAAGCTCAGTAGGTGTTTTCCACCCAAAGTCTGGGCTCACTCTGGCTTCCTTCTCAGCGTACTTTCCTTTTATTTAAGTCGGGGTAGGTCTCAAGTTATGCAGAGCTGTTGCTATTAGAGTGTTTTGAAACAAACAGCAGTTTTGTATATGGTCAGGGTCATCAGGGTCAGCAGATTAAGCAGGGTCAGGCTAAAACTAAATGGGGGTAGCGATGGCAGCTGAGCCTCACCCATCCTGTCTGCTGGCTCTGCAACATTACACAAAAAGAAGCAATTTAAACCCCACAAGTTACGCATACATATTATATGATTACTAAGATATATATATATATATATATATATATATATATATATATATATATAACTAAAAAAACCTAACGGTGAGCATTTAGCACTATTGAGTCTTTTATTTTAGCAGGCGTGGGCCCTTCACATTTTAAGAAGGCAACAATCTGTCCATGATCCAAAAAGCTACACTCAACCCTGTAGACCTATATTTAATAATTTTTTTTTATTAAAGATTGTTGACATATTTCTTCTTACTGATGCTATAGGATGTGTCGTCTCTATACTATTAGACCTTACATCTGTTGTTCTCTCAGCGAACCATGGAATTTTCCTCACAGATCACTGGGCGGCTGTTACAGCAATGGCCCCGGAGTGTTTTAAATCACATTTTTCTAGGTTAGCCTTTTTCATTAATCTTGGTGATCTGGTGTCTTACACTGCTTCTTTTCTATATGGGGTCCCACAGGGTCCAATCTTAGGGTCTCTTATTTTATTCTTTTATTCTTTATATAAACAGCTTCTTGGTACCATACCTAAAAAGCATGGTATCAGCTTTCCCTGTTATGCCGATTTCACTCAGATTTATTTTTCATTAAACAGGATTCTCTGTAGAGTGTCACACGGTTGCTTTGGTCCCTCAAGGATGAGAAGGCTGGGATGTCACTTCTTAGAATTTAATGAAAGCAAGACTGAAATACTAGTCTTTGGTGGCCCATTGGACAACTTTAATTCAGTCTGGGAATAAAGGTGGATTCAGAACTTTTCTGACCAGCAAATGAAAGTGGCAGAGTCACCTAAGGAAACATTTTCTTTGTCCCTAATCCCATGCTTCCATAACTACCAGGGCGGATCACTGTAATGGTCTATATACTGGAATTAGTGGCAAAACGCTGCTGCTCAACCTTTATCAAATACTTGTAATAGTACTCCTGTTTTATTTTAAAACAACCTGAAAGGTTATTTTAGTCACTTTAAACTCCTTAAACCCTCAAAATATGAAAAAAATTTAAATGTTTAGTTATAAAAACTGAAGTATTTATTGGCTATTGTCAATGTAACAGCTATATATTATATAGTGTATTTTATTACATAAATACATGACAATACAACTGTAAAAAATAAAAATTAAAAATAAAATTGTACCTTCCCACCTAGATCCTCCACCAGTGGGCACAAAACATGAATAAGAGTGAATATGGCAGGTTTATGAGGAAGGTACTAGTCCTAATAGTACATTTTTAACTTTTATTAGTCCTATTATAAACTCTATACTTTTGTTTTTTCATGTGTTTTAAGTCTCTTTACTGTTTATTCCAAATAGTTGTTCTTTTTATCCAGCTAATTAAATTTTTTTATTCTCTGTTTCAGTCTGAATCATGCATAACTGTGTTCTAATCATCTGTTGCTGTAAACCTCTTTACCTTTTACATCTAAAGAGCTGTATCATTAAACTAGGACTCGGTTGTTTTGGACCAGAATAAAATGACTGATGACTGCAAACATGTTTGCTCACCTCCAGGTTTATTTATACAACCTGAATCTTTGGCAGCTTCTTGTTTGTTTGAGCACTTGAGCCTAATTTCAAAGGCACGGGCACTGAAAAACATCTCATGGTCCACTTCTGAATGTACTCCAGCCTCTTTGCACATAACTCTGAAGTGATTAAGGTCATTTTTCTCTTCCGAGTTTTTTGGAGAATGTAGAAAATCATTAACTGTGGTGAAGAGGGTTGAGTCTGTACAAAAGGCTTCTATCCTCTTCGCTTGCCCTTCCTAATAATACCTTTAGAAGTAAAGCTGCTCTGAACTTTTAAACTTGCTGCTAATTAGTCAGCACTTTTCTGTCTTCTGCTGTAAGCCAACATTAGCAGAAGCCACCCTGGCTGCATGCCGAACGTCTTCTCGGTGTGTTGAAACGTCTGCGGGGAAGCCTCACACAAATGCATCAATAACAGTAATGTGAATTGTTATGTAAATTGTAATTTTACTCATATGCAGTTATGGGTTATGCACAGACCCACAATGTTGACTCACTCTTCTAGATTGTAATATTATATTGATCGACTGAGTTAATTAATAATGCTGTATGACATTTATTCAACTGATGCTAGCACTGGCGGCTTTTACCTGCTCGGTATGACTGAAGCATTATGTAAATGAAACGGAGGAGCTAGAGACGAGTGAATCTCGGCTACGCAGGAGTCCTTTAAGGTTTGATGGAGCTGCAGACAAATGAACTGATGGGATTTATGTTAATGCATACATTTATTTTAATAGACAGCTAAATTAACTTGTACTTTTGACATGGATGAGAATTCCTTAAACTGATGGAGGAAACTTTTTCAGCTTGTAGACGACTGAATATACTTGATTTAGTTGGAAAAACGATGAAATGTAATAAAAAGCAGCAGCATTAATTATACAGAAGGATCTCTTAGACAGTGATTCCTCTAATGAGATATTTTAGATCATAAAGTACTAAATAAAAATAAAACTTCAGCCTCGTTGAAGCAGCAAGCTTGTTTCAGAAACTTAAAATGCTGCTTTGCAGTAACTTTAAACTGGGTTTCTTTCTTAACTCGGGGACAAACAAAGAAGCACTAAATAAAGTGTTGGCTTTAATTTATTTGTGTCCTTTTCACAAAACAAAAAAAAAAAAAAAACGTGTGGAGCTGTTGGCAAAGCTTTCATGGTCTATGTGGAACTTCCTAATTAGCCAGAATTAAAAGAGTGAGCTTATTAAATCTTAATGCAGTAAAAAATAAAACATTCTCAACAAAAGCTGCATCAGCAAAATTAAAAAGGACAAAATGTAGAAACACAAATTTATCATAAAGATCTGGTCAATGATAATTTAAAGGAAGCTGAAATAATTAACTTATTATGAATAATCTTTAAATCATATAATAATTCTTGCCATTGCAGCGTAATTTCTATTCATTTGTTTCATTAGTCTGATGATTAGGAATCTGGACTTTGTTGAAAAAGTGATTTCCATAAGTCAGAACTATTTATGTTTATATGTTTGGGAAAAAATAACATGTTTGGATTTAAATAAAACATTTTAGTATGCAGTCTGCATATTTTATTGCTATCTAATTACATCCATTGATATATTAGAACCTCAAAGATTCTTGCACGAGAGTAAAATTGGCTAAAAATCGCTCAGTATACGCCCGGCTGACTGTGTGTTGTGTTCTGTAACCACTAGGGGTCAGTATACACTCTTATACAGAGCGACATGAGAGAAGAACAAGATGAATGGATGCTTACATGTGACTGTTCTGCTGTGTGTGTGTGTGTGTGTGTGTGTGTGTCGGTGTGTGTAATGAAGTTCAGATTATAAAATAAGCTGCCTGCTCCTTCCAACTACAAAACATAACAGTGCATCACCTCACAGTGCATGCTGGGAACTGGGTCGCATTCATGGACTCACCCAGCTTGACTCACGACGGGGAAGGCTGGGCTAGTAGAAGCTAACCGTTAGCATTAGCAACTCCACCACACAGCAGAACTCCTCCAGGCTTGTGTTATTGGTGGAGATAAAACATCAACGTTGCAGAGCAAACAGAGTCAGTGGTAGAGTTGTGTTGCTGTTAGCCAATCAGAGGAGAGATGTCCACATATCAGGAAGTAAGACTCCAGATCCTGTCGTCTGAGGCCCAATTTCAATACTCGCACTGCGCCCTACGCCCTTTGGTGAAGTGGGCTTAGAGGAAGTGTGCAGTAAGGCTTCGAGTGCGTAGTACACAAGTGTGCAAATAATTGCCGAATTGGGACAGGGAGCATTACGCCATCGACCGTGATGCATGCTGAGATGCCGGTCGCTGTTTGTGCTTTTTTAAAATCTTTATTAACAGCTTCAAACAAACAATTATTTGATTAAATTTAAATTAATTGCTGTCCACATTTATATCTTAGTCTAAAACATCAGAGCATGAATAAATATCATTAATCGTCTCAAAATGAACTTCTTTCACTTGAAAATACATGTTTTCAGAAAAGGCACTTGAGTCATTGCGCCGCCTTCTTCTCAAAATTCCCACGCAGCAATGGATTGTGGGTAATACCCTTGCCCGAAGTCTGCATTGCTGTGGACTTGGGCAAAGTGCAGATTAAGGGTGCAAAATGGGCGTGGTCAACTTCTGCACTTGGGAATTGGGACACCCTACGCATCCGCACTCCTGGCCGGGAGCGCGCAATTGAAGGGCGCAAGGGTGCAAGTGCGAGTATTGGGATTGGGCCTGAATCTACTTTATCCTATGGCTGAATTCTCCATCTTGAAACAGGTGCACCAGAGTTTTTTTTCCCCAGTGTACGACTTACAAGGCATTCACTTGATGGGTTTGATGCATATATATATTTTATCAATATTGGTTGACTACCTTGGAGGCGCGGTCTGCGTTCTTGGAAAAAGGCGTTCAAGCAAGCAACAATTTGAAGGGTTGCTTGCATTTCAAGCAATACAGCAATAATTGTTCCAGAAAAACAAACTGACTGTGCCTATAATAATAAACTCATTTTAATACACTATCTTTTCCATGGTTCTATTACCTGAATGCAACAAAATGAACCAAAATAATACAACCAGCTTCCACTGGTTGGTAAAAGTTGTTCAGAGAGTGTGGTGGAGTCTCGACTCGTGTTGTCGAGGCCACCATAAAGTCACATTTACATTTAGGTCACCCACACCTTTACAATCTGTGATAAACCGAAGAGGACCTTTCGTTGTGGTCTACCTCTGCCATCATAATTACAAAATCTGGGCTAAAATAATGGAATTCTGGTCAGAAATAAATGTCAGGACATTGTTTAAGCTTATCGAAATAATAGCGTTGCAAATGTGTGCGGAAACAAAAGTTAAAGAAGCTCTATTGTCGATCTTCTGGGTCTGACAGGAAGTATAGATAAGCTACAGGATTTGTACATTATTGGGTTTAGGGTGGTGATAACATTTAAAATATGTGAAATTTCTTTAAAATGATTTGGAAAATAGGACATTAAATTGTACCTTTTTGAATTGAATCGGACCTGTTTTCTGTTTTGGAAAGTATAGCTTTATTGTGTTATATTGGTGGAATTCTAACAAACTAATTGGTTTATTTAGTTTTTCCCTGTGGCAACAAAACTCACCATTCACACGTGTTTTATGTTGGTGGTGGCAAAAAGACAAAACCTCCCATACCAATGGCGTTGTTCACGTTTTGCCTTTACACCATCCGTTATCAAAGCCAGCATATTCCTCCACCCATCCACCCCCACCTTACCCTCCAACCCCTCTTCCCCCTCATCCATGAAGCATTTTTTGACAAAGTGTGAGAGCTCATTAAATGAAGTCATGATGGGAGAAGGAGGAAGCTTAGTGAGCTGGTGACAGGAGTAAAATTATGTTTTGTCAGATAATTCTGCAGCCATCTGCTTCCATCATTTTATATTAATGATGAATCCCGCCGAATAGTCTTCAGCAACTGTTTTTTGTCACTTTGAGTTTTTAAGCAATTTAAACTGTCACATATGTTGTATCCCATATGCACAATTTAAAGTTCATCCATTGATATTAGTTGGTATAAGTTTTCCAATTGAAATCATAGGAGGGAAAAAAGACAAATGCTGAGATATGAGTGTGAGTGTTACTACTGGTGATGATGGATGAAGCAGAATCATTTATTTTGGGGTTTGACTCAAATCTGGCATTTAAAGGACTCCTACTGCCAACACTTTTGAGAATGACACGAGTTTTCACAAAGTTTGCTTTCTTTATCCGTGACTTAGTTCTGAAGCCTTTAGCAGAATATCTGTGATACTTTTCTTGGAATAGAAATAGCTTTTTTGCTGCCCATCATCCAAAAGTCTTTGCCTCATTTTGCTGAATGAATGAATTCTATTTTGGTAAAAGTAACAACTAAATCCAGTTGACCTATATGCATCCAGAATGGTATAGGCAGAAGCAAGGTTCATAGTGTTCACCTACCTTAGAATATCACCATGATGCCATAACACCAAAACATACAGATTCAGAATTAGGCAATGAACTTAAATTTTTCTCCAAACCAAAAAATAAATAAATATATATATATATAATAGTGCAACACAGTCCAAGAGTAATACAAGGCATTTCAACTTAATTTTTCCTACTGTAACAAAAAATATTTTCTTCAAAAATTCTCTTGAAGGGATATTCCACCCAAAATTGAAATTTTCCCAGAGTGCATGCTAGTACCTGCCATTCACTTCAATTGTTTATGCTAAGCTAAAGCAGACAGACTGCTGCCAGATCAGGAGAATTACTGCACTGGTTACAAAATGCTTTTTTCTCATCTAACTTATCTAACTGTGGGGAATATCTCAACAGACAAAATTTCAATTTTGGGTGGAATATCCCTTTAAAACCAACCATATTTGAACACAATTTTATATTTTTCCAGATGTTTATGTCTTTAACGGATACACAGTGATTTTTATACCATGGTACGAGTCTTCGGTGTTTTAAATAATAAAGGACCTCTCAGGTCATAAATTGATGTTTTCAGTTGGAACTGATTCTGGACACGATGAGGCAGATGTTTTTTTGCTTTATACATAATTTGTAATGTGATGTAGTCGACTAAGTCCCTGAATTTCAGAATGTTTACATGGATAAATAGTGGGTTGGTAGGTGCATAATAAGGTTTATTACTGATGATTCTTGTGGCTTTCTTTTGCAATAAAGTTATTGAATTGGTCTTAAGTGTTTCCCCAACCCTCAATGCAACATGTCATATATGGAAATAATATTGAGTAATACATGGTGGTTAGTGAATTTAGAAAAAGGAAGTAGTGGACTTTATACAACACTGCAATAGTTTTTGACTGTTTAAATTTTACATAGTTTATGTGTGACTTCTAGCTTAATCTCTCATCAATAATAATTCCAAGAAATTTAATTTCTGTTACAATTTCAATTGCAACATCATTTATTGTTACTGGGTTTATTACCAACTATAATACACTTAGTTTTACCAAGATGACGTGATAATATGTTGGAATCAAACCATTGTTTGAATTTATTATTCTCCACCACATCCAGAAGCTGTTCCAAATGGTCACCGCTGCAAAACACAGCTGCATCATCAGCAAAAACAATGCAATTTAGGGACACCAAACACATTGAATTGAATTGAAATCTTTATTGTCATTATACATAGTACAACGAGATTAGAAACAACTCTATAAAAGTGCATATGTGCTTTAGCGCATTATAAAAACTATACAATAATTTAACTATACACTGTTACATTAATATAATTATAAATATAAATACACAGTGCCGTACTAGATGACAAAAAAACAGACAGGCGAAATTTGATATTACAGTGCAGATTACTTATTGTACGAGTTTAGGTTAAGTATGGTGATAGCTTTAGGGAAAAAGCTATCCCTGAGTCTATTTGTTCTGGCCCGTATGGATCTGAAGCGCCTGCCTGAGGGTAGTAGGTTGAAAATATGGTGACCGGGGTGGGTAATGTCCTTCAAAATGTTTCTGGCCCTGCTTAGGCAACGGGAGTTGTATATGTCAGACAGGGAGGGCAGAGGGCAGCCAATAATTTTTTGTGCTGTATTTGCCACCCTCTGCAGTCTCTTCTTGTCTGCCTCTGTGCAGCTGGCATACCACACTGTCACTGCATAGGTCAGCAGGCTCTCGATGGTGGATCTGTAGAAGGTCACCAGCAGCTGAACGTTTACTTGCTCCTTCCTTAGAACCCTAAGGAAGTGTAGCCGCTGCTCAGACTTCTTAACAAGGGCCATGGTGTTAGCTGACCAGGAGAGGTCTGCAGAAATGTGGACGCCAAGAAATTTGAAAGACTCCACTCTCTCCACACATTCTCCGTTGATGTACAGGGGGACATGGACAGTTCTATTCCGCCTGAAATCCAGGATGAGTTCCTTGGTCTTATTGATGTTAAGTGCCAGGTTATTTAATGCACACCATTCACTCAGTTTCAGGACCTCATCTCTGTAAGCCGCCTCATTTCCACCTGTGATCAGCCCCACCACTGTTGTGTCATCAGCAAATTTGACAATGATGTTCTCTGGGTGGGAATAACTGCAGTCATATGTGTAGAGGGAGTAGAGTAATGGGCTCAGTACACAGCCCTGGGGAGAGCCTGTACTGAGAGTACGAACAGAAGAAAGGTGAGGACCCAGTTTCACCCACTGGGGTCTGTTGACCAAGAAATCCTTTATCCAAGAACAAGTGAGTGGCGGGAGCCCCAAGTTGGCTAACTTTGCGATTAAAATTTCTGGTTTTATTGTGTTAAAGGCTGAGCTGAAATCAATGAAGAGCATTCTAACATAGCTCCCCTGTTGTTCCAGGTGACTCAGTGCTGTGTGGAGAGCAATGGCTATGGCGTCTTCAGTGGATCTGTTAGTCCGATATGCAAATTGGTGTGGGTCCAGTGTGGAGGAGAGACAGGATCTGACGTGCCCCAGAATCAGTCTCTCAAAGCACTTGGTGATAACAGGGGTTAGAGCAATTGGACGAAAGTCATTGAGACTGGTTGTAGGTGCATTTTTTTGGGGGATGGGGATGATTATAGTAGATTTCAAGCAGGATGGAATGATGGCTTGTTCCAAAGACTGGTTAAAAATGTCAGTGAAGACCTGTGCTAGCTGCTCAGCGCATGCTTTGAGCACCTTCCCAGGTACTCCATCGGGACCTACAGCCTTCCTAGGATTCACTGCACAAAGTGCCCGCCTCACATTCTGTACATCAAGAGTGAGTGGGGGGTTACTAGAGGCTGGTGTGGATTGTGGTGGTCGTTGGAATGATGTGGCTGAGTGCTGAGTTTGGGTCTCAAAACGAGCAAAAAAGCTGTTCAGCTCCTCTGCAAGCCCCGCGTCTGAGACCCCAGGTGTCACAGAACATCCTTTATAGTTGGTAATAGTCTGTACGCCCTGCCACACCTGTCTGGGGTCATTGAGATGTTCCTCTATTCTCCTCTTGTAATCTGCTTTAGCAGTCTTGATGCCCCTCTTCAGGTTGGCTCGAGCAATGCTGTACAGTGTTCTGTCACCTGACCTAAAGGCAATATCACGGGCCTGAAGGAGCATACGGACCTGGCTCGTCATCCAGGGTTTCTGGTTCGGGAACACCCGGATGCACTTTTCCACAGTGACATTTCCAATGCAGTACTTGATGTAAGACAGTACCGTATCTGTGAATACTGCCAGATCTTCATTGTAGAAGGCATGCCACTGTGTGTGTTCGAAGCAGTCCTGCAGTTGGGTGAGGGCGACCTTGGGCCAGGTGATAATTGTCCTCTTTATGGGCTTTGTTTGCCGGCTAAGGGGGGTATATGCTGGGATTAGGAACAGAGAGAGATGGTCTGACTGACCCAGGTGGGGAAGGGGTACGGTTCTGTAAGCGTGCTTGATATTGGAATACACATGATCCAGAGTGTTTTTCCCTCTTGTTGGGCATTTTACATGCTGGTAAAAGCTTGGCAAAACAGTCTTAAGATTTGCCTTATTAAAATCCCCTGCTATAATGTGGATACCATTAGGATGGGCACGCTGGTGGGAAGTGATGGCATTTTGCAGCAGAGAGAGAGCTATGTTTACGTTGGCGTCCGGTGCTATATAAACTACCGTGATTATTACAGCACTTAGCTCTCTAGGCAAAAAAAAGGGTCTGCACCTTACTGTCATGAACTCCAGGTCAGGAGAGCAGTGTCTGTAAACCACAGTGCTGTTATTGCACCAACTTTCGTGCACGTAAATGCAGAGCCCCCCGCCTCTGTTCTTCCCAGAGTCACTGTTCCTGTCCCATCTGTGTAGCATGCGGCCTGCTAGCTGCACCGCGGCATCCGGGATTTGTGTACGTAACCAAGTTTCTGTGATAATAAGCACACAGCAGTCCCGAACAGAACAATTCCCAGCCAGCTGTATAGCCAATTCATCCATCTTGTGTACCATAGATCTGGCGTTTGTAAGATAGAGGCTCGGCAGCGGAGGTTTAAGTGGCTGCTTCCGTAGCCTAACCAGTAGCCCAGCCCTGCAGCCTCTCTTTTGCTTCCTCTCACCTCGCCGTCTGCGTCGCCTGTCTGATCCGACAACAATCCACGGAGATCCCACTGGTCTCGCTATTTTGTCCGGAATGTTGTATGTGCGATGAAAGTTGCTGGAGATGGTCATCTTCGTTTGGAAACCAATGTCCAATAACTCCTGACGACTGTAGCATCCAATTGTGTAGGTAGATGCCCGTACAATGTATGATAAGCATAGCGAACATAAAAAAAAGCACAAATAAGTAGAGCTGCTATAAGCCGCTGCGTCTGTGCGCGCCGCCATTTTCCAGAATTGTAGTTTTATTCGTCATTAATATATAAAGTAAACAATAATGGACCAAGGACTGAACCCTGCGGTACTCCACATGTAATTTTAATTTGTCATATTAAATTGAACACACTGAGCTAGTTATCCAATCATGTGCTAATCCTCTAATGCCATACTTGTTCAATAGTAATGTGTGATCTATGGTATCAAAATATTTCTGTAAATCAAAGCATACCCCTGTAGATTCGCTCACACCTACCTGTACCACCCCTGAGCATGTTCTGTACTGATGGAGAGCCCGATCCACAACTGTATCATCTTTGAGGGAAGGTCTCAGTGGTGCCGCTGGACTTTCTTTGGCATCCTGAAGCTTTCTTCACAAGCTTTCTGAAAATTGGGTAAATTAAAAAGAGACATAATTAACTGTAATACCCTTGATCATCCTACATCACATTCTGGATTTTATGCAAAAACATTACATTGTACATTCATAAATTAGGATGACTTTTCTCTTCGTGTGACATAAAGCCACACGGTGAACCGGCTAAAGCAGTCCTGTCTGTTGAATCTATGCAACATCAAGCTGAATTTTTAAGGACTTTACATACTTTTACTTATTAGAAAACATGTTATAATAAATGGCTCTGTTGCCAAAACAGTGATAAAAATGAAGTTTGAGGGGAAAATCCCTGGGTTTCTTTGCGGCTTTAGCTCAAACATTATGGGGTGAAAAGCTTTCTGCAGAATTTATTTCCAATAAAAAGCTCAGACTTGACTTTGCCTGAAGCTACTGAGCTAACTCCACGCTTGCAACCACAATTACTCCTAAAAATACAGAAAACATCCCTTCACTCATTGATTGTAGCACTGAGGAAGCAACATTTCCACATGCTCTCACTGTTTAAACACAACCAAGGATGCCTATTTAAGACAGAATATGTCTTAATTCTGCTACAGGAGTTTCACTCTGAGGACACGACTGAAGCAGCATTCAGCAGAATCACAGCTCTCCTGCTATTCCCTTTGATTCAGTGACACTAATATTATATAAAAGTTATTTATATGGGCTGTCATCTTTTTTAACATTATCATTTCTCAATCACTTCAGTGGGTCTCTCCCTGCTCCTCAGGGAAATATCTGGCTCTATATCTGCTAAGTCCTGCTCCAGCTAGTCTCCGGCTGCATCTGGAGACATGCTGAGGACTTTTTTTAATTTATGAAAATAGCTGTAGCAAAGAACAATGAGGTCTCAGTGTGTCACAAAAAAGTAAAGAGCAAAACAGCTGACATTTGATTTATAGCGAGTTTTAACAAAGTGTGAGTGAACGTGACCGTTTTGTTTTCTTTCTGACCTGTACTGACCCATATCTCTAATCTGGAATGTTTTACTGCTAAATGGACAATATTTGAGGAATAACTGAGCTGACCTGAGTAATGACATTTTAAATCATGCAATAGAGGAAAACAGCGCACTGTTTTAGTAATTTACTTACTAGAACATGATTAAATGTAAAGAGTTAAACATGTTCATTAAGCTCTTTGCACTAAATCCCTCTCACATGATGCAATTTCAGCAACTATATATTTTTGACAGGTTCCAGTATGAGCCGTTTCAGGGCTCCTGTCACTTTAAGGAAACACGCTGTTACTGGCCACGCCCACCCATCCTCCACTCAGGCTAGAGGCTGAAAAGCTCAGATCAAAGGGAGGGGCTTAGCGTAGAGCTGCTGCACCTCTAGCAACAGCTCTCTCTCGCATGTGAGAGGTGGTTCTGTTCTAATTTTCCCGTTTGTGACATCACAAACAGAGATGGCTTGTTTTAGGCACATAATTCGTAAAACCAAACACTGACAGAAAACAGATGGACTTTTTTCACATTTAGAGTGTTCATAGAGGCCTTACAGACCCACATGGCAGGACAAATTATGCAAAAGGTGAGTTTTGTATCATATGTTCCCTTTAAATAGTTTCTTGTCTTAAGCCCGGACCACACTGTACGTTTTTCAGCCGTTTTAGACAAATGGTGAAAGTCTGTGGCCGTCCAGTGTGACCGGCTCTGCGACAGCTTTTTGAGTGGTCAGCCTCCAACAGTCTTCAGGCAATCGACCAATGAAAATACACCCAGGGAGTGATGCGAACAACTAGTGACAAGTAGAATTAGCAACATTAGCAACAGTGGACGCTACACACAGGAACATGTGGACCACTCCTTTTTGGAGTTTGATTTGGAGTCTAATGAAAGACGTGTTAATGGAGGCACTTTTTTCTCTTGGTGTTTTTGCTCAGCTGTCGGCTTTTAGAGACGTATGCTTTTCGGGGTTCCGCTCGTCACGGTAGGATGTCCTGCTAAAGCGAGACGTCGTGCAGTTTGGCTTGCAGTGTGACACAAGCAGTTTTGAGCGACAGCCAAAAAACGCACAGTGTGGTCCGGGCTTAAGGAAGAATTATGGCCCATTGCTTCTTTATTGTGTTGCTTTAGTTAACTGAGATTAGCAAGAATTTGATCTTGTACAACTCCTATAAGTTCCCCCCCACTACACTCAGGTCTGGACATTGATTCATTGCAACACACTGATGTTTTTTTTTTCTGTGTTTATTGATCATTGTTCTGTTGCATGACCCAGTTTGGTCCAACATCTAGAACACATGACCTAACATTTACAATATTTTGGTAAACAGAAGAGTTTTTTGTAGACTCACTGGCAGCAAAATGCCTTCATGCTGTTGCTGCACGAACAATCCCAAATCATCAGGCCTCCGCCACCATGCTGACAGCTGGATCAGCTGTTTGTGCTGTTAACCTGTTAATTACTGCCAACCATGAAGCTGTACGTCGCCGTTTAAAACTTTGTTCTCATCAGCCCAGCGAGCATTAATCAAGCAGCCAGTCCTTTATTCAGGTGCAGATTTGTAAACTTAAGAACCCCTCAAAAGCACAACTAATCATGAAACCGGGTGCAGAGTGTCTTTAAAAAATGAACCAAATACCTGACAGAGCCTAATAGGTGCACCAGCTGTGTTGGTTGACCCATCTTCTCTTCATTAAGGCATCACTAGAAGGGTAGGTCTCAGGAAGCCACTCTTGAGGGAGGAAAACAGGGATATCATATACTAAACAGGTTTCACCCTGATAAAAGCTGTTTATTTGAGCGAAGGAGGAATCTACCTCCTCTCCTACTAAAGCCTTCCTTTGTTTGCTTTACAAGAAGGTCACAGATGTTTGAATGCTTGCTGTAATGACCAGCACATTTTCTGCTACAATGGCACCTCTGCTTCTGAAAGCCTTGCAAAGGTGTCAAGCTGACTGAGAGCAACAGCGAGGAGACACATTCACATGTTATGCTTTACACACACTTTTGCACACAAATCCTTCATCAAACTAATACACCTCCACATCGCCGGCTGGCTTCCCACTGAGATGCCTTCTGCTCAGCAGACAGCTTCTGCATGTTTACCACTAATGGATCTCAACTGCCATGTATTCACGTCCCCGGGATGAAATAAACTCAGCGCGCGTGTGTGTCTCTGTGTTAGAGTTATGTGTACATGTTCACTTATTCAGTTCTCCCAAATGAGATATACTAAGCTAATGTGCCAATTCCAGCGCAGCCATTCAGAAAGCAGCCAATCCAAAGCTGTGATGGCCTCCCGTGGAGGAAAGTTATTATCAGCACGCTAAATGGTCCCAGAGAAGACGCTAGCATTAGCTTGATCTCTCACAGCAGTTATCTCTGTGAGCAGCAACCATTATTTACCTATAGAGGGACGTACTCAAATGTTATTACAATTAATATTATTTATTCAAAATCTGGTTCTGGAACTGATGCACAGAGACGATTAGGGACATTTCTGATCAGAGAATAGCGCTTCAGGATGTTTCACAAACACATTTACTGATGCTAGAAGTTTACTGCTAAAGATTCACCTTTGCAGAAAACAACAAGGCCGCTTTTTCTTACTTTCTTTGTCTCAACTTGTTCCTCTCTGTGTGCCTCTGTGCTCCCAATCTGATGCAGGTCAGCCATTGTTTATCTCCTCTGTTAAGTTCCCACAGGACAGCCCTGCAAGAAGAGCCAAGAAATAAAGAAGAGCCCATTCAGCAATCAGTGTGCCATTGTGGGACTCTGTCTCTGTGTAATAAAGAAAGGAAAGGATGGATATTTAGTGCAGAGGATAAATGTCACACTGTTGGGTTTAAACCTTTGAAATGCTGTCTGTTTAGGGGGAACTATTCCACGTCTTTACAGATGTTTATGTGGTTAATCTACATCTTGCAACTGTCACTTTGTTTTTTTCTTAAAGTGGGCCTACACTCGTTATAATAAATTTGATGTGGTTTGATAAAAAAACGCCTTGTGAGTTATATTTCCTGTGGGGAACAAAAGCTCTGGCGCTCCTGTTTTAGAAAGTAGAAGCTATTGGAGTGAGGTCTGACTCATTAATATTCATGATATGTGAACATCTAGCCTCTGATTGGTTAACGGCAACACAACTCTTCCGCTGCTTCCATTCACTCTTCTTGGGTAAAAAAAAATGCAACGTTGATGTTTCATCTCCACAAATAACACAAGCCTAAAGAAAATCTGCCATGCTGTGGAGCTAATGCTAGCGGTTAGCTTCTACTAGCTGAAGTGTGCTCTGCTCCCTCCTGGACGCTAAACCAACAACAGACTTGCTCGTTGTGAGCCAAGATGGGTGAGGCCATGAATGTTAAGTGACAGTGTGACGTAGATCTGTGCAGCTTTTTCTAATCTTTTTCTATTGGCAGCTAATACATTAAATAGGGGAAGAAGACTATTTTCACAAAGGGACCAATCATATTTCATGTAGTTATGGTCTATCGTTATCAAGGTGAACTCCTCAATATATCGTGATATTGATTTTAGGCCATATCGCCCAGCCCTATGTAATATATTTTGGCCGAGTGGTGTTGCCGTAGTGTGACATCATCGGCAGGCGCAGGACCCCGAGCAGATCCGGAACCCACTCCGCCAAAAAACTAGCATCAGCATTGCATTCTCTCGATGGAATTAACTGAAGGACTAGCAAAGTCTGAGGAATCGCCAGGAAACTAAACACTAGCTACGTTTACATGGGCACAAGTAATCGGATTGAACGCCCTACCGGATCAAAAATTCGTCATGTAAACATGTCAATCGGAATATTCTGATCCGATTCGGCCTGATCCGAATGAAATTTCATTCCGATTGAGAGAGGTGGTTTTGTCCGATCGTCAATCCGATTGGCGTCCATGTACACAGCCATTCGGATCGTTGGGGTAAAATAATGCCCACTGCGCATGTGTGCAACTGCAGCGTGCCCTCTTTCCGCCTCTGCGCATGCTCAGGACAGATCGAAAACATGGCAGGCGGTAAACAGAAGTGATCTGTTGCCAACGCTATTTTTTACTGGAAACACTACTGGAGCTCAATATTACTGAACGTCTCGATGGCCGAACGGCTAAAAATGCCGAGTTATACACTCAAGTGCATCTAAATTGCATCTAAAGATGCAGGAAGCGGGAATTCACTGAAGCTAGATAATAAGCAAATAAAATGCAAGGGGAAAGACGTGCGGGCAAGATGGCGTTTGTTTACAATTTCTCTTCCGGGAAAGACAAGTTTGCGCATGCGCAATCTATGGTGCGTGCATCACGGCGTGATCGGATCATTCCAGTTAGTGTCCATGTAATCAGAGATTTGGGATTTCCAATCAACCAAGATTTGAATCGGATTGGGGAAATTTGGAGCACGTAAACGTAGCTAGTGTCTATTTAAAAGTATAGGGTTTAAGAGACTGTAGCCAACTAGGGCTGGACGATATGGCCTAAAATCAATATCACGGTATATTGAGGAGTTCACCTTAATAACAATAAATGGATGATAACTACATGTATGAGCAAAAGTTGTCCACTAGATGGGGCTGTCACGTGTATTACGCTGAGTCGCGTTGTCATGTGACTCGAGGTGGTACAGCTTCTTAAAGAAACATCTTTTCATTTTTTTATTACCAAATTTATTGACATGGGAACAATGATATCGGTTAGAATCAGAAATTTTGATAACGATAAATTTTTGATTCATTGCCCAGCCCTATAGCCAAGTTACCTACATGTGGAATCATGAGGAAATATAAAAGCCCAGGTTGGTCAGACAGATGGTGTGGATGGTAGACCCCCCCCCCAGAAAAAAACAAACAAACAAAAAAAACATCAAATCTGCATTCTGAGATCAAGGGACTTTCTGATCACAGCAATTTGGCAAAACTGGAGCTTTTTGGTGAGCCACAACAGCTCTGTTTTTACAAAAAGCATTTTTCTAAGAAAAAGAGACCTACATGCTGTGAAGCAGGGATGATGTTCATTTTATTTTAGAGCTGCTTTGCTGCATCTGGCAAAAGAAACTGAATATTTGCAGAACCCAACGAAGTCTCAAGGAATCCTGGAGCGAAACATAATGTCCAGTGTCCAGCAGCTCGGCCTCAGTTGCAGGTTATGGGTCGTGCTAACGAGCCCAAACACAGCTAAAAGCACGAAGAATGACTGAAAAGAAACGTTTCTCAAAACAAAAATGTTCCTCAAAAGCACGAGACACCTGATTCAGTTTAAACAGAATATACTAACTATTATTGCTTTTCAACGAAAGCATCTCCTCCTCTGTGGTGTGCAATTAGCAGAGATGCAAATTAGACCAAATTAAAACAAACATAAGATTTTGATTCGATGTCAGACTCTTACCTTGCAGTGAAATTACCTTGTAGAACTCCTAAATGGCCGCAGCTGAAGCCTGACAAGCTGCCAAGCGCTGGCAGGGAAAGTAGGCTGCCTGTGAATATTAGAGAACTCTTGTTTTTAAAAACGCTGCTCTGAAAATTCAAAAAGGCATGTTGTACACTTCAAACCAAAACGTGATTCCCTTATTTGCTTTGGTGTCAGCTAATTATTACTGTCAACCGAGTAAATTTAAAACTAAAAAAATGTTTTATTTTCTCATCTTTCGGCGTCAGAAGCAGCTCGTTGATTTGGCAGCATGTGACGTCTCTTCAAACTGATGCGCTACACTCTTATTTACATACAACGTTGTTCTTTAGAGGGCTGTCTCTATGACTGTATGAATAAGGCCAGGAGTTTGGGAACTGAAATGGCTGCTGGTCCACCGTGAAGCAGCCGAGGACTCAAGAGTATGAAAGTAGGAAATTCTCCGAGGGCGTGTAGCTGGGAAGAAGAGAAGCTACGAGGCACCGGCCTCTCTTCATCTCGACTCGATGCTTGCAGCTCAAGGCGCCGTTGCCCTCTGTGGAACAGCAGTGTTCAGAGTCTGAGCCGGCCTTATCCAGGCTTCATCTTGGATAATGTCCACCAGGGTTCGACTAGGAAGAAGAGTGAGTGGAATTACAGATAAGTTCACTCCGATGTTTGACTAACCAACAGGACTTAGTAGTGACTTGCCGAGGATCAAAAAGCAGGAAGAAGTGGACCGGATGCTGATGGTTAACGGGCGTCAGAATGAGCGGATGGTGGTTTAAACCAGCTGTTGTGCAATGCACAGCTCACCAAAACAAAGGAGGTGAACCAAAAACAATCGTGACTTCACGCTCTGTTAGCCTTGCGATGCTTTGAACGACTTAGTTATGGATTAGAGCCTTTGAATGTTTCAGTTTATTTCCAGGAGAGCCGAAGCAAAGGCGGTTTTCAGCCCCGTGACGCGTTCTCACTGTGACTTTTGACTCATTTTCTGGCATTATATCTGTAACTCTATCCAACACCCACTCCTCCCTCGTGGCTCCGGTATTCAGGGCTGTGCTTTGAAAAGGGAGTAAATGTTTAATTAGTCACCGTAATGAATAGTTAACGGTTGTATGTGCCACTTTTTCTGGCCTTGTCTTGTTGTGTCTTGCTCTCGTTCTCATGCATCCTTGTGTTTGTCCTCCTTAGGGCTACCCTCCTGTCTAAATAACTTATGAGAAATGCCAAAGCACGGCTCCACAGAAGGTAGGAGGTAGAGAAAAGTCTCAATTGTGGAAACAGCAGACAGGCTAGGGGTTTGTTGCTGCTTTCTCTTTTGCTGCTTGCCAGACCTGCATGCTTGAAAAGGACACAACTAGGGGAGCGCTCCAATCATAATCCATTTATGAACGCGGCTTTGGGTAAAACGTGTGAATGCATGTGTGCGCTGCTCTTCTTGTGCATGGGCGTCAACTGCTACTTGGCCCTCGTGATAAGTTGGCGGGGCGCACATCTTCGTATTAACTCATCACTAATTCATAACTCTCCAACAGACACTGCTTAGACACACGAGACGGATAAGGAGGAAGGGAGGGAAGTAAGAAGAGCAAGAGTGAAAGGAAAAAGTAGCAAAGGTGAGAGGAGTGGTTCTTGCTTAGTGCTGCACAAACGAGGGAAACCCAGTGAGACCGGTCTGCGAGGACATTTCAGTGAAAACGTTTTCATTCTGGGGCACGCTAGCGTTTTATTCACCTCGTAAGAGGGCAGCATGCCAATACGGCCATTAAGAAGCTATTTCCGATGCATCAATTAGCTCTCGTGCTGCTTTATCTCATTTGTCATTTGTCGAGGAGCTTGCCTTCCCATTTATTCATATTTTGAAATAAATGAATAATGCATCAGCGTTTCATAACCGACTGTATTAGAGGTGCTCAGCAAAAGCATCCATCGGGGTCACTGCATTTCAATCCATAGCTTTATTCTCTTACTGTGTTATATTTATTCATTTTAATATCCCGCTTTAAAGGAAATGTATTTATCATGACGAATCCACTGAACTCTTCGGGTTTCTGACGATTTCACTAACAACCGAACGTTTTGCACGTACCGAATGCCGGTAAAAGGCTGTTAAATTGCTGCAATTTAAGGAAAATATTAAAGCAACCGCATTCTATAAGTACAGATGATTGTTATTCTAGATTTTTTGGGTTTGCAGAGACCTGGAGGGAAAACCAAACTGCTTGCACGGTGTTCTTAAGTCAACCTTGCCACATTCGGAGCTGTCAGTCACTCTCATCTGACAGGCATGAGTCACATCGCTGCCTCCTCTCATTGGTCAGCAGCATTTGGTGAGTAACCTGTCCTCGGAGGAAACTGGACAGCCGTAGCTGACGGGCACGAGTGAGGGATGATAAATGAACGTTCCTATTAGACATTAATGAGTCAGGCTAACAGTGCCGTACCTCCTCCCCCCCGCCCTAAAGAAACACCAGCATGTATTGTTTTCATGTGTTTGAGATTTTACACACATCAGGTCCTAATTCCCATTTCGCTGTAGCGGAGCATGTCCAGTGGGGTTACATATTTTTGTTCATATGCTAATGCATAATAATATGCTGTAACCTAAACTCGGCTTTACACAGGCCTTTCCCTCTAATAGGGCCCCGGTGACCTGACCTCACATCTATGGGGAACTGATATTTGCATGTTCGTGCTCAGCCGGTCGGGATCAGGATGTGCCACTGTACAGCTGGATGGGGGCAAAAGAGGCTTACCTCAGGATGCAGCAGAAGCAGCACACCGAATACTTTTAAAGCAGCTGTATTAGGAAGAGAACAGGATTACATTTTCTTCATCCTCTTTGGCCTTTATCAATTCATTCTTCCCATCAGGATTTGGGGGAATTCTTTCAAGCATGAGAGCCAAGATGTAAGAACTGCAGAGCTAAAATAAAGCTCTGGATATCCAACTGAGAACAGCAAACATATGCTGTTATCACAAACACAGCTAGCTAACACAAGCAACAAGCTAATTCGTTAAAAACATGTGAAGGCATGTCCAAATATTTGATGAGTTTTACACTTCCTATATGGCATTCCTGAAGACATTTGGGATATATTTATATAATATATATGAAAATTCCCATCTCACGCTCCGCGGGTGGTCTCATCCTTCCAAGCTCGGGTCCTCTGCCAGAGGTCTGGGAGCTTGAGGGTTCTTCAGTATCTTAGCTGTTCCTAGAACTGCACTTTTCTGGACTGAGATGTCTGATGTTGTTCCTGGGATCTGCTTTAGCCACTCCTCCAGTTTGGGGGTCACTGCCCCGAGTGCCCCGATGACCACAGGCACCACCGATGTCGTCACGCTCCAGGCGTTCTCAAGTTCTTCTTTGAGGCTCTGGTACTTCTCTAGTTTCCCGTGTTCCTTTGTATAAATATATATAAGAAGACTTTGTAATTGTGTCTTGTAAAAAGTCGTAAACCCTTTTGGCCAAACCTTCATTAGAGCACGGTTTACCTGCAACACAAATCTCCGCTCTGTGTATTACTGCACTGTGACAGACACATCAAATCAAATGTTTCCTGACTTTCAATATATAAAATAGATTTGGAATGATTCATTTTTAATAAGCTACATACAAGAAGTCAAGCAAACAAGCTGTGTGCCAGTAATGTCTCCTGATTTAAATTAATTGGCACAAAGCTGCAGCAGGTCATGCTTTAAATGCAACAACATAAGTAATGCATGGCTTTGCATAGTGTCTCATCATTAAGAGATAACAAGCATCTTTTATTCTTTTTACTGTTTCTAGTGATTTTTCAGATACAGTATGAAGATGTTTAAAGTCAAGTTTCTTATGATTCAGAGCTAAATATTTGACTCTAAAGTAGAGTTTTCTTCCAAATGAAATTAGTCTTTTTTCATTAATCAAAGATTTATGAGTGCTTGAAGTTTTCAAAATCCTCAAACATGTTTTTCTTGTAATTACATTTTCACACTTAAGAATCCTTAGAAAGAACAAAAAGGCAATAAAAAGGAATAAATCAGGCAAAATAATAGAACGTATTATTGTGAGATTGGATGTTAAATATGTAGACTTAAACAACCTGGAGAAGAACGATCTATTTATGATCTGTCAGAACACACACACATGTATTTTTGCCTTCATTATTTCAGAAATGAAAAAGAAATTACTGAGTAGGGCCTTGTCCATTTTTCCTAGAAATGTCTTCATAAAATAAGATAGTTAAAATATACAGGGCTATGTTACGACCCTGTGGGTCATTTTGTGGCTAATCAGGGCAGTCTGCCTCAAACACATGGCTGCTTAGGGTAAGCTGGAACATCTGAGGACCTGGAGTGCCTGTCTATTTCCTTCCTGCTGTAGTCGCTAACTTCTCTCTCTGCTTTCCCCCAGTAATGCAGCCACATTTGTGTTCAGTTTGCACCTCATTGTTTTGCTCTTTTTGGTTAAATGTTACTTTGAGGCTATTTTGGTTGAATAAATAATATTTTATCAATTTTCACATGTTGTGTTTCATCTTTTGTTGTGGGCCAAAGTGAGCTGGGTTGTAATAATTAGGGGCCTGTCCGGGATCATTTGTCTGGAATCTTTGACAGTTATGTACCTTTATACTGTATGTATTGCAAGTCATCATGGCATAATTTGGGATGTAGTTCAGTTGTGTCGTGATTTTAAAAAAGAAATGCTCTGGCTGTCTGCACAAAAACGCAAGAGTGGCATCAGTGTATACTTCTCTGTTACAGTAGCTAGTTTCAAGGACTTTTCTGTGCAAAAAACAACTTTTCTCTTGGCTGATTTCCTTTTGTGCGGTAAGACATTTCTTGTCATTTTTTTCCCCTATTTTAATTTTTTTAATGAATGAAGATAAAAATCATGAATTTAAAAAATGAGCATTTTGAAGTGCTGGATAAAGCTACAATATTCAGATATGTAAATTAATAAATACTTTTAAGATCTTGAGTTATTGCTGGCGTGCCAAATGTACTGCATATGTGAGGAGAGTTAAACATGCCAGTAGTGACGTTTGTTTGAAAGCTGAAGGAGTTTTTAAATAAAAGTGTTTTATTATTTTGTGTTGGAATTCACATGAAAGATGAAATACTTTATTTTTACACAAAAAAATCATAGGTTTGCTCTAAGTTATTATAAGACTTTAACAGCAGGCATACATGCTTCAGCTCATATCGTCTTGTGCAAGATCAGCCTGTCTGCAAACTCTTAACATCACACTTGCATGCTGATAAGCAGGTAAAGTGATTACCAAGCACCCATCTTAATTTAGTGTATTACGCATGTATGCTTTTTGTTACGACCCAGACTGGCTAGGGGGCCTGGGGGCAACAATAAAGGATGCATGTTCAGAAATTAAAACTATAACATAATTTATTAACAAACAGAAAATAACACAGAACATAGGATAAACCGGCGGGAAAACACCACTAACAGCTGCCACAAAGTCTCTGGTAACTTAAAGCAAACTGCTCTACAAGGCTTCAGAAAACCATCCTTAAGCAAGTGATCACCTTAGCCTGCTTTAAAGCTGACTCATCCAAAAGGGCGTTACAGACCTCGAACCCTAGTGAATATCTCAATTTGCTAAAAACCTTTCGAAAGCAAGCTTTCATTACTAAAAAGGTTTAAAACAGAGACGAGCTGTTAAAACAAAATAAAATTACAAAATAATCTACTGCCGGGGAGACAACAGGATAGAGAGCACCTCTCTGTCCTGCCGCCCCCCTAAATCTGTGGAGTGGCTGGGCTTTAACAGCAGTGTCAGGGCTGATTGGAACTGGATACAGCTGGTAGAGTCCAATGAGAAGCCCATCAGTGGAAGAGGAGCCAGGGGCTGCTTGTTTTCTCCTCACACACAGGGAGGAAAACCAGAGGAGAAGTTTAAAACACACAAAACAGCCAGGGGCTGTAACACTTCCCCTCTTAAAAAGAAATTAAACACTTAGGCTTTAATTTCACAAAATTCACTCCCCATTATACAAAATTTTCTCCGATTTACAACCCCCTATACATACTCACCGCTCATTCAGAGGTCCCAGGTGGGACGATGTGAAGCGGGAGAGGTGACCACCAGCACCGTGAAAGGCCACGAACCGTTTAGTAGTCGTGTCATTGCCCCAAACACTGTCCATACACAGAGTCCAGCACTAATTGTCCATACAAACGCCCCCCTCGGGAAGATGGCTTGCTGCCGTCCATACTCCTGCTTCCCATGTACAACGTAGAACCAGGGTTGAAGGTGACCCACCCCCCCACACCCCCGTCGGTAAAGTGGGGAGACTCTCACTGCAGGCCCATCCTGCTTGGGAAAACACGGGGAGGAGACCCCGAAGATGTGGACTGTTATCACTGTTCAAAGTCGGATCACGATTCATTGCTGATTGTAGGCAACCCATTGTCCAGAACCTCCATCCTCCTCCACATTTGAGAGACCACAGCCGGGCACTTCCCCATCTGCGACATGGTAGGAGGCAGTGTCATCAGGGTGACACATCTCCATAGTAGGAGACATCTCCCCCAATGTCCCGAAGGAGGTAACAACAAGTGGGGCCACTCACCCTCAGTCGAACAGTCCTGGAGAATAGATATGTCCACATCCTCTTCTTTATGGCCAATGTCACCTTCCACGCTTCACATCCTCACCACCATGGGAAATCAAAATTGGAGCGGCTTGGACTAGAACAGAAATCACAAAATTAAAATTAACACAAACACTCAACCAAAAGAACATGCATCCGATGGATGTGGGATCAAAGATCCCGGACGAGCCCCCATTTGTTACAACCCAGACTGTCTAGGGGGCCTGCCTCGCCCTGCCTCTTTGGCTGTGGTCCCTCCGGATCCCTCATGGTCATCAACATTGTATGTCACCGCATCAGCTGCTGGAAGCACGCCTCCCTCTTTGTGCTCATTGCCACTGTATGTCAGCTGCAAATGTGTGTAGTCCTCCAAGCAATTATATATCCGTTTCAGCAAATTGTATTGTTTGCGGCCTCTCACTATTAATTTGAAAACACCTGGAGGCAGTGTTTCTCCCAGTCCCTTGTTTGATTCCATCGCCTGTTGCTTCAGTAACATTCCCTAAACAACGTTGCTCTGTGACGTCACTGCGCCACTAAAAAAAGGTTTTCCTGACTTGTTCCTGGGCAAAGGGCCTACATAATCAACGATAACGTGATCAAAGGGGTCTCCGATCACTGGGATGGGTTTAAGTGGGGCTGGCCTTTGTTTCTGATTAGGTTTTCCCACGACCTGGCAAGTGTGACAGGGTCTGCAGAACTGAACCACACTCTGTTTGAGTCCTGGCCAGAAGAAGTTGTCTAAAATCAGGTAGTAGGTCTTTCTAATCTCTAAATGACCAGTCCACTGACTTTCATGGGCCAGAGACAAAATCTGGGCCCTATACGTTTGTGGCACCATCTCTTTAACCACACCCCATGGGGCATCTTTAGCTATAGGGTTTCTCCATATTCTCATTAAAATGTTATCCTCAATAACATAACTGGTTTTATCCTCCACCTGTTTATCAACTTCATAAAAACATGCCTTTAAAGAGTCATCCAGTTGTTGTTCCTTTTCTAAAGAAGCATGAGTTAAGGGCAAACTGTCAGAAACAAAATAAACTTTTTCCCCCTCTGACTTAGAGGCACAGGTTTGTGGGAACCAGAAGGGATCCTCTGAGGATCGTCAAACAAACTGGTTAAATCCAGGTTCTGCTCAGCCTCCTTTTGAGCCTGAGCTCGGGTGACTGAACATCAGCACAAAAGTGACAGACGGTTGGGGAAAAATCTGAAATTTTGGGGGTAATTTTCAGTAGCATATCTGAACATTTATGATCATTAAGGCTGGTGGATAATACCAGCATAAATCAAACTGTGGACTGAGCTAAATCAGAGAAAATAGTGTTTGTTAGCTGGAAAAAGACTCAGAAAGTATATGATGCTAAATGAGCTATTACCATAGTAACCCCATACGGCATGCTTTTATTGTTCAATTACAAGAGAAAAAAAGGTTTTGGCTGACTGGTTTTTTGTCAGTTTGCCCATCACTTTGAAGTTCATTTGTTCATACTCAGCCTGATTATTTCACCTAACTCGCTACGTAACAGCTGACAATTAGACCGCCGCGCTTTTCACGAGCACCCACACCGACAGATGCAGGAGGGCCAATTATAAACACCACTCATATGGGCGATGGAGGGCTGGCATAAACTTCAGCTGCTACAGTAGGAGATAGATAGATAGATAGATAGATAGATAGATAGATAGATAGATAGATAGATAGATAGATAGATGAGATGTACTGCGGCAGTTTTGTAGGTTTCATCTGAAAAGTGAAGAAATCATTCCGAGCGATGGATTTCGACTGTGGGTGTTGCATATAAAATATTTATAGGACTGTGTCTAAAGATTTCTTAGAGTTAAGTATCAATTTAGGGCCCTCAGGAACAGAATCTATCCTGCGTCGGCTGAACGAGCGAAGCAGGCTCTGATGGAATGAAATAAAAGAAATGGAAGAATATGGAATTCTTTTAAAAGAAATTTATATTGAAATCTTTTCATTATGTCAGTAATCCGTTTCCAGAAGGATGGGGAAGGAATGGGTTTATGGGTGTTTGTTGCTGCCTGAGTTTAATACAGAAGAAAATGTTTTATTGCATTTTTAGTTTAAAGGCATAATATGAAACTTTTTCATATTTTAAATCCTGTTCTTGAGCCAGTTTGTGCTAAAATGACCCTTTACAGGGTTAATGAAATGTCACTCAGACCCCCACCGCCCTCTGTGGCCAGAATACCACACTTGCAACTTCAGAGTGGCGGTCCGGTCCCTGTTGGACTTAGTAAAGTGGAGCTGACATGCCTGGTGCTGCAGTCTGCTTCCAGCATGTTTCCTGCATGTTTTAGATCATGAACACAGCTGATGTGTTTGATTTAGTGATGAACCGCTCCTGTAGACACTAATGAAGGCTGAGGAGACGTTTCAGCTGTTAGATTAAGGTGTTAAAAAGACCAACGCACAGCCAGGAGATAAGTTTTTCTTTCGCTAACGGACACTAGGGTGTGCTAAAAGCAAGCCAAAACTGCCAAGTGTGTTTTTAATTCTATAGACTTTGTTTACTGTTTATGCTTGTTCACAGACACTCGTTTTTGATTTTTTTTTTAATGGTTTTTGATGTTTTTTAGTTTTATTTTCCCTGTTTATGAAACATTGAACATGTGATCACCATCCAGCACGAATGTGAGCAGCTAATGACTCTGGAAGTAAATATGAATATTGCTGTCGTGAGATTAAATTTTTGTTTTAGATTAATTAATTATGACCTGTGATTAATTAATCTAATTAATCTCTTTTGGCTGAGAAAAACCCTCATTTTGATGTATTTTTATTTTAATTCATTACATTATTGTGGCAGACTAAAATATTAATATATAACAAAAAAACTGGCTTTATAAAGTAATTTATTGTTTAACAGACTTCTAAACCTTCCTTTTACATCACCAAGGCGGATTAATACTGTGCTCTTTTGAAGTTAACACATCAAGGAAGCAAATAAAATCGTGATCACAGAACTTGCTACTAAAACATTGATCTAAAATTAAAATAGACCTGTAAATTACAGTGCTGTAAGTTAGCATATCAAAACTGGCAGTTTATCACAAAATAAAATGCTGAAAAAGCATTAAGCAATCACTCTCTCACTCCTGACATGTGGTATGGCATGATCGTTAAATATAACTGTAATTACATAAAATAAATTAAAATAAAAAATCCCAACAGGTAGGCTGGAAAAGCCCCAGTAAAGTTATAGATTAAAAATGAGATTAAAATAAAATAATTAGTGCAATAAATGTGGCTGTGATTAATTAATCTCAATTAATGCGATAATTTGACACCCCTAAATATGAATGATGCACACCATGTGATCTGGAAGCGTTCGATCTCCTCTGCTGCAAACATTGATAAAGTAAAACTGAAGTCACTTTCAAGTCTAACTCGGGTCCACATGAATAACCCGGGTCTGACTCGAGAATCCAGCATGTGGCTCAGAACAGTCTTGCTAAACACGTTAAATCATAGGATTTGTTTCTATTTTGTTTCGTTTTAACTTGATGAGTTTCTGTTTATTTTTGTTATTCTATAGTCCCAATCCAGGTTTTGTAATGTGTGTGTGTGTGTGTGTGTGTGTGTTTCTTTTCCTTTTATGCTGTTTTTCTTGTTTATTTCAGTTAGTCTGTGTGCTTCACTCACCAGGACTCGGTTTCTGACCACACAGTTCGTTTGTGATCGCCCCCTCTCTATGTATTCTGCCTTGTTTCTTTAGCTGCTGCCGGATCATTGTCACTTTCACTAGCTCAGTTCCTGCTTCGTGGCCCGCCTCGCCTTTTGATTTCTTTCCTTTCTGCAGCAGCGCTTCTGTTTCCTTGTGCTAGTCAGTCCGTTATTAAGGTCTGTTTGTCCTTCATCTTGCTGCCTGTTTGTTTCTGCGGTTGCTTCTTCTGTCTTTAACCACATACCACAACAGCTAACGGTTTGGCTTCAGACAGACCAGTTAACACGTCTGACCACATGGCTGTTGCTCCTGTTTTTCATGGATTGGAAAGGTTTGAGTGTCCATCATGCATTTCTGCTGCATGAACCAGAAATAACCCTGAATGAAAAAGTTGTTTTATTAAACAACAACCAACTTACAGCTGTGGTTTGTTTCTTTTTGAATCCTTTAAAGGGAATTTATTCACCAAATTCTTTAAGTATACCAAAGAAAAAATACAATATATAAATATACAGAGATACTTGAAAACGGGTAGTGGAAACTATGAAAGGTTTATGTTCTCGACTTAAATCATTTAACTTTGAGGAAAAACTTGAACTGCTTAACTGACATAATCAGCATACATAACTATTTAAAATAAACCAAAACTTAGATTTACATCTGCAATACTTACAATGTTCAAGAGTCAAAATTGTTTAAAGGAGCAATATGTAGGACTTCTACAGTGAAATAATCACTAAAGAGTCTAATGTCAGTCATGTTAAACTGGAACAGATTTCATCCTCAGCCATCTGGGGGGTTGTCAGTTTTTCTCCTTTCAAAAAACGAAATCGGAAAGACGTTTACACTCAATGGGTTTGTGAGGTTGCTGTGTCGCCAGCGAGCTTTAGTAGTTCGACATCAGCAGGCAAAAAGCTCCAGAGTTGTTTAAAGAACCAAAGCCAGTACACTGGAGCGACCCAGAAGTTATTTCTTGTACCCCTAAGAAGTATTTTTAGTTTTACTCTAATATCGGGTGAAGCAGGCTGGAGGCTAACGTTGAGCTAACTGAGCTAACAATGCTAACGGTGAATTAGAAGCAAAGAGTCGGCTCTAAAAATATCTCAAGCTACTTTTTCAATCACCATGCATTAATCTCTATTTCACTGTCGGTGCGTCTTGCTCCCACACTTCCTCATTTTAAAACCAGCCTGAAATCTCACCTTTTCAAAATAGCTTTTGGCCGATAATTGCATCACATACGTTTTCTGTAAAGTGTCCCTTTGTGTTCCTTTTAATTCTATAACAGTTATTCTTTTGGGACTATAGAATAATAAAAAAAACAGAAACTCATCAAGTTAAAACGAAACAAAATAGAAACAAATCCTATGACTTAATGTGTTTAGCAAACTGTTCGGACCCAACAGGACCTTTTCTTCTTTCCCACACGCTGGATTCTCGAGTCAGACCCGGGTTATTCGTGGTCCCGAGTTAGATTTGAAAGTGACTTCAGTTTTACTTTATTAATGTTTGCAGCAGAGGAGATGGCACACTTCCGGATCACATGGTGTGCAACTGTGCATCATTCATATTTAGGGTGTCAAATTATCGCATTAATTGAGATTAATTCATTTCAGCCACATTTAGTGCACTATTTTTTTTAATTGCGTTCATCTCACTTTTAATTATTGGGACTTTTCTAGCCTACCTGTTTTTTATTTTAATTTCTTTTATTTATTTTATGTAATTATATTTTTATTTAACGATCATGCCATACAACATGTCAGAAGTGAGAGAGTGAGTGCTTAACGCTTTTTCAGCATTTATTTTGTGATAAACTGTCAGTTTTGATATGCTAACTTACAGCACTGTAACTTACAGGTCTGTTTTAATTTTAGATAAATGTTTTAGTGATCACCATTTACATTGCTCAAAAAAACGTTCCTTGATGTGTTAACTTAGATTATTCTATATGGCATTCTAGGTGGATTATTCCACCTTGGTGAAAGTTTAGAAGTCTGTTAAACAATAAATTACTTTATAAAGCCAGTTTTTTGTTATATATTAATCTTTTAGTCTGCCACAATAATGTAATGAATTTAAATAAAAACACATTAAAATGAGGGATTTTCTCAGCCATTAGTAGGTGAGATTAAAAAAGAGATTAATTAGATTAATTAATTACAGGTAATTAATTAATCTAATAAAATGTAATCTCATGACAGCACTAAAAAAACAACCTCCAGCTGCTTCGGTCCATCAAGTCATTAAGACTGTTTTTAATAATGAACGCTTTCATTAGACTGTGACTGTTGAACCAGTGGTTAGCATGGATTACTGGGACCCCACCACCCGATATGACCAGAAAGGCAAACGGTATCAAAAACGTTTGGACAGTCTTTGGGCCGTCTAAAAATATTTTTGTTCTTATATGTTTGTTAATGTGGATGATCTCGTGTTTTAATTGTCCTTTTTGGCATTTCAGCATTTTTTCACCTGCAGTATAAAGATTCTAATATGTTATAAATTTGGTAAATTTGATTTTAATGAACAACAGAATGTGTTTTAATCTCCTGGTCCTGACCTAACCATGACGTTGAGTTAAAAACAAACTAAAAATATAGCTGAAAAACAAGCTTCTGAATGACAATCACGTATCACTCTGTCAGACCTTCTATCCTTCAATTCCCCTTTTCTCCATCTCTTTCTTGATGGTTTCACAAAATGCTGTGAAGCTGTAGGAGAAAATTGTGTTCTAGGACTCAAATCAGCACATTACGCTTTGTGGCAGTTTCACAAACTGCTGTGAGACAGTGTTACAATTTCACAGCATTTATTGTAAAACTATTATGTTTTGCACAATGGACCAATTTCGATGTGAGGCAGGGCTGCATTTTCTTTGCTCCCCATTTTTTTCTTTCTCCTCCATCGGTTCTTTTGAGGTTCTGTTATTTTCTCCCTACCCGCCCGTCCCTTTGCTCCATTCCTTTTCCTCTTTTTTATTCTTCCACTCCCCGTTTTGAGTTCCCTTCTCTGCCTTCTGCTGCTCTGTTAAGAGAAAGACATTTATGTTTTACTGAAGCGAGCTGTTGGTCCGTTATTTTGAGGTAAAGACATCTTCTGAGATGTTTGATCTCATCTGTCTCGTTTCATTTTTCTTCCACACCTTCTGCTTTTTAGAAACAATTCTTGTACATCATGTCATCTCTTCTGTCTTCTTGTTTCATCTCATGATTTCAGAGCGTTGCACAAGCCCCAACAACGTCCATCATTGTCATTTTAGCACGGAGGTCCGGAGTTTTCCGGGGAGCCGCAGATGGAGCTCCAAGTTGCTGATGTTTCCATTAGTTTTCCTCCTGCTTCTGTCTGTATTCCTGGAGGCCAATCTGCTCCTTCAGAGATTTGCTGTTTTCTGTGCGAGACCAACCATTTTGCGGCAGAGCGGAGGGCATCTGAGAGGCTTTACGTAACAGAGCTTTGAAGATGGGACCTGGTCAGTGTGCTGCCGCCTCTCTGCAGCTGACTCAGACCGATTCGGCCACAGCGCCGAACAAAAGAACTGAAAGCAAAAACTGCACGGTTTGGAAAACATAATTTAAAGTTTTCAGTTGGGTAGAGATTACAGGTGGAGATAAAGAGGATGACGCTGAGTAAGAGCAGTCTGAGCTGTCTGTGACGCGCTGATCCCTCGCAAATCCCAACGACTCACTTACTGAGGAGTCTTTCCGTTGGAAGTAATAAACATAAAAATATACTCTGGAAATGTAAAGTTTGTCTATTTCCTGGCCTCTTAACCCACAGAAGCAGAAAGCTGCTCATTTTGGTTCTGTTGGAAGTTTCCTGCTGACCTCGACGCTCTGAGCGTTTGCAGGATGGTGGGTTTGATCAAAGTGGGGTGACCAGTGTCTCCCACCCTGCTGCAGTGTCCGACATGCAAACCTATTTTTATTTGTCCTGCATATTGATTTATATTCAGCGCTGCCTGAAGGAAGTTACAAATACTTGGTTTATATCCAATAACTGCCACGAAAGCAGCAGAAGCTCTTCGCCTACAGGCTGTGATAGATGTCAGACAAAGTGAGCCCATGTGGGATGAAGCAAACCTGCTATTGTTTGGATTTCTTTAGCTCAACCCAACGAGGAAAGTTTAGAAAAACTGCTCAATCACAAATAAAGCTCAGATGTTTCATGTCAGGAACTGTAGAGAAAATAGATCCAACAAGAACGGAGAAACATAACATGAAGGAGAACCCAACAGTTTGAGTCAGCTGAGTTCCTAACTCAGTAACTCTTTGAACACGTGGACCTACTTTTCTTTGTTAACTTGGTGTAATGAACACACGATTGTTTTGCAGAAAAAAATATTGTTTTGTTTATTTATCAACAGTGTAGTTTCAGCCAAGCAATCAAAATCCACGTGACAGTGATAAAAGTGCTGAACTCAGGTGTTTCCAATCAACGTCCATCAACAGCATGGCACCGTTCCCAAAGGTTGTTCTGTTCAAAGGTGCTTTTCTTGGGAACGGAGCATGGAACAGGGTCCACTTGTGCTTGGGGAGGACTGACTCTCCCGCATCTTGCGCCACTGGTTGGCGTCTGCTGTGTGAGAAGACAAACACTAGTTAGTGGGCAGCCTGCTTGATTAGTCTAGAAATCGCATGCCTAAAGATGGGTCTGCTTACCATGGTTAAACCTTGTGTTTCCTTTGCAGGGGAGGGGGAAAACTGGACTTCCTCCTTCGACTGCTGATTATTCACATTTGCGGAAACAAAATGAGACACAGGAAGCTGTCAGCAAGGAAGCATGGATGGATTGATGGATGCACAGATGTACCTACTTTCTTTTTGCGTTTCTGGCCTGGAGGTGAGCGGGACTGACTGTCTTCCTCCTCTTGAGGAATGGGCTGCCGGGGTTCAAACTGCTTA
Source organism: Aphyosemion australe (assembly GCA_006937985.1). NCBI lineage: Eukaryota > Metazoa > Chordata > Actinopteri > Cyprinodontiformes > Nothobranchiidae > Aphyosemion > Aphyosemion australe. The sequence continues at coordinate 1,265,073 of SSNS01000184.1, forward strand.
GACACAAAATGAGACACAGGAAGCTGTCAGGATGGATGAACTTTCTGTTTACATGCATCTCTGGCCCGGAGGTAGGCTGGACTGGGTGGCTTCTTCCTCCTCTTACCCCTCCTCCTCCTCTCGAGGAACAGGCTGCAGTGATATGGACGGACCAACATTCTGCATGCATGTCTGTCCTGGAGGTGTGTTCGAGACGTCATCCTCATCTTCAGACAGCAGGCATTCAAACTGTGTATTGACAAAATAAGACACAGGACGCTGTCAGGAAGGAAGCAGGGATGTACGTACGTTCTGGGTGCATTCCAAACCTGAGGGAGGGGTGGACACGCCTCGTGTCCAGCCGACTGGTGTCTGCAGTGTGAGAACACAAGAGCTGGTGAGGTGGCACCTTGATCCAGTAGTCTAGAAATTACATATCAGAGACAAGACTGCTTACCAGCCTGTGTGTATGCGTAACATTCCTTGCAGACTCTGGTTCTTGCATAGGTTTCAACTGTTTGGAGACAAAATGAGACACAGAAGGCTGTCGGGAAGAAAGCATGGATATCCATCCATCCATGTTTTCTTGGAAGCAGGTTCACCCAAGCACGGCACACACACCTGGGACTCCCCTTGGGATCCAGGCACCCAGCGCACCTGGTACCAGGAGACCACCGGATGGATGGACTTACTTTCAGCTTGCATTTCCAGCAAGAAAGTGGGGTGGTGAAACTGCTTTCTCACTCCACTCAGCTCATCAGCAGTTAGATGTTTACAGTAAGATTTGTCAGCAATGGATGTGTCATGACACATCACATCTGAAATCAAGGAGCATGAGGTGGGCTCGTGACAGCGTTTTGCCTGAAAGAACAAGAGGGACAGATCCAGGTGAGCATGTGAGCTCGAGGACAAGAAGTGGTTTTTGACGTGATGAGTACTTACATAGTCGGCCACTGCTGAGCGGATGTCCACAAAGCTGGGGCGAACCTCAAAACCCATGTCCTGCCATGTCAAATGCAAGCACCGGACAAGCATTTTGCCCACATTGACCTCGCCACAGAAGAAGAGCTCTCTGCCTGAGTGCCACCCAACTGTTCAGCCACACAAACTCCTCAGGGTGCAGAAAATTTGGTTTGTTTTGTGGTTCCTCACCTGTGAGAACAGTGATGACACACATACTATCAGCATCACTGTCAGTGCATGAGCGCGTGCATATGTGCCACTTTCTGTTCTCACGTTGATGATAAAACCCAAGTCATCGGGCTTCTTCTGAGTCCTTGCTGCCACCACCTCGTCCAGCGTCATGTTCGCCAACTCCCCTTTCCGGTGTCCGTAAATGGCAGAGAGCTAAGCGGACAGGTACCCATAAAAAAGGTTACGCACCATCCACCTCCAGCTCGTCTGACAAGAGGACACAAGCATGTTAAGGAGACGATGGCTGGATGTAAACACACGCACTGTTTGTACCCAGCAACTGCAGTATGCGCTCCACGCTCAGTTTACGGCACATAGCCAGATCCACACAAGAGACCACCCTCTGCTCTTTGTCAGCCTTGATTGAGATCTGATATGTGGACATGTTTGCTTGACACACAGTTGGAGCTGTCTGGTCACTGCAAAGATCCTCCTAATCCCTAGACGGCCTGAACGGTCTTCCGCATGTATTTTAAAAATGCAACCGTGTTTTTGAGGTAATGCAGGACAGTGTTCCATGACTCATCAGATCTGCCACCCACCTACAGGAAGAGACACAGCACAGCATGGTACCCGTTAGCAGGCTCAGGTGGCCGTAACACAGTACATGATGGAACAAGCGTTTTCACGGTTCTTTTTCTTTGTGTGTGTCTGTTGTGCATCATCATAACCCAAGGGGTTGTCCTGGTTAGAGGGCTGCTCAGCGCCATTGTGGTCATCGCAGCCCTCTTCTTCCTCCTCATCCTTGGACTTGTGTTTCACCCTGGCGCACACTTGCTCGTGCTTCTGATTGAGCCTCACGTATTTTAAGCGATGCTGGCTGAGCTCCAGGGACAGTTCACGGCAGCACCTCACCAAGTTGGCGCAGAAGTAACATCTGGGTTGGACCTCGAAGTTCATGGGAGCCACGTTGGCACGGGCTGGCAGGAACCTCGAACTGCTCGTCGAGATCGAGCGTGGAGCTCATTGCGGGAGTGGGGTCTGTGTCTCTAAGCTCCCTGATCTGCCTCAGGGCTTTGCTGTGCTTCATGTCCCTCAGCATGTCCATGTGCGTTTGATGGGGTATCTCCGTATGGCCCGAGGCCAAGTGGCGCTCCAGCCTAACCCCCTCAATAAGACAATCGGGTACAAGGCAAAGTTCGTTGCGCACAGACACCCGACCAGAGGCCATTTTCAAAAGGATGCTGTGTTCATCGATATTCTCGATGTTGTGCATGCAGCGCAGGTGGTGGCCCTGTAAGGTCTCCTGCACAGGAGGCAGAACACTTCCTTTGATTGCATCATCTGGCATGATTCCAGATGTGGATTCTGATCTGTGGTCAGAGGAATCTGACAGTGGATCATTCAAAGTACAAAAACCACAAAATGAAATATATTTATAGGATGATTAAATCTGAGAATGAAAAAAACGCATGTTTTTGTAGATGTTGGGGTTTTATATAATACGACTTGCCATGAAAAGTATCAGATTTGTGAAAAACTGAAACAATCATATAACATTTATTCTGCGCTACTGTACTGTTATCGCTACGTGTTGGATACACTGTGTATGTTAACGCAGTTCAACAGCAAGCCAAACTCGGTTCTCATGAGCCAGGAAGCTGAGCGTCTTGCTCCTTTAATAATCCAGTTTGCAATCTTTACAATCGTGACTCAAAGCTCGATGAAAAGGACGAGTGAAACTAAGAACAAACAAGAAATAAATCAGCATTAGCTCCTTATGTTAATGCAACAAATACAACTGAACTTCAAAAATATTACCCTTAGCTTTTGTTATTGATAAACAGTTGTTTTCTCAGTCTTTTCAAATGTTAATTAGACCGCTAGCATCATTGATATGTTAATGTACAGTTCTTTAAGCTAAATCAACTGCTGGGATAAGGCTAATTCCTGGTATCAACATACTTACAAACGGTTCCTAAATAGCATCTTTAAAACATACAAAGTTAATCTGAAACTTCCTATAAACTTACAGTCAATGATTTCCAAGGTGTCGATAAGATTCATGGCACAAAAATGAGGTTACTCATAGAAGGCAGGTCTTCTCTTAATAAAAAACGTTTCTTCTCTCATGACAAAGGGCTTCTGCTACCCATAATGCCTTGCGGCAAAAGACTACACCTTCAAAATAAGATACAAATGACTCACTGTATAAAAATTACTTACATGAAATAGTAAAGATGAATTACAACATTTTTATCCCTAAATTATGAACATTTCTTTTAACATTAGCTTTGGGCAGAACAGCTATTATTCTTGATTCGTTTGAAGTACATAACTTTATTAGGTAAATTGTTAAAATAGGACAAGGACAAGTGCAATACAAAATATGTGTGAGTGGAGAACATTGTATTTTTTATATTTTCTGCTGCGATAGACAATTGAATTGAAAGCCTTTGTGAAAAATTCGAGGAATTTCATTTTATTCTGTTTTTATTTTCTACCCGGGACAATTGCACCTAATAGTTTAGTTGTAAAATATCCGATTGACACAGTGACTTTAAAGACTTTTGAATCTTTGAATTAAAGTAAAACATCACTAAATTGTGAACTAAACCTGCTTAATGTCAGACTTTCTTTATGAACCCCTGATTTTCCTCCAGTCCAATCCTGGTTGTACCTTTTTTAACTATCTGAAGCAGAATTCCTTCACAATGTCTTGAATTAGCAGAAGATTTTCCTCTTTAGATAAGAACTGCTCAAAGTTTGTTGGCCTTCCTTTCTGGAAAAATGTCGCCGAATTTGGCATGAGCTCAAAATTTGGGTAGCAGGTATTTAGATTTGAGCTTGTAAGTTGTATGTAAAGTGTTCTAAGATGCAGTTTTTGTTGTGAATTTTATTCTAAATAAACTGGGACAAGCTAGTACATCCATCCATCCATTATCCTCCACTTATCCAGGGTTGGGTCGTGGGGCAGCAGCCTAACCAGAGAGACCCAGGTTTCCCTTTTTATAGCCACTTGGGCCAGCTCTTCCGGGGGAATCCCAAGGTTTTCCCTGGCCAGACGAGAAACATAGTCCCTTCAGCGTGTCCTGGGTCTTCCTTTGGGTCTCCTCCCAGTTGGACGTACCCAGAAAACCTCACCAGGGAGGCGTCAAGGAGGCATCCTCACCAAATGCCCGAGCCACCTCAACTGGCTCCTCTCGATGTGGAGGAGCAGCAGATCTACTCTGAGCCCCTCCCAGATGACCGAGCTTCTCACCCTATCTCTAAGGGAGAGTCCAGCCACCCTGCAGAGAAAACTAATTTCAGCCGCTTGTATCCATGATCTTGTTCTTTCAGTCACTACCCAAAGCTTGTGACCATAGGTGAGGGTAGGAACGTAGATCGACCGGTAAATCGAGAGCTTCTCCTTCCGGCTCAGCTCTCTCTTCACCACGACAGACCGGTACAACGCCCGCATCACTGCAGACGCAGCACCAATCCGGATATCGATCTCCCGCTCCATCTTTCCCTCACTCGTGAACAAAACCCTGAGATACTTAAACTCCTCCACCAGAGGCAGGACCTCGTCCCTGACCTGGAGAAGGCATTCTACCCTTTTCCGACTCAAGACCATGGTCTTGGATTTAGAGGAGCTGATTCTCATCCCAGCTGCTTCACACTCAGCTTTGAATCACTCAAGCGAAAGCTGACACTCATGGTCTGATGAGGTCGACAAGCTAGTACACCTGTCTATTACAACAAAGCTTCAAAGTCTTTATTTTTTACTTTTATGAAACTCGTCTAACCTTCTAGTCAAATGAGCAGAAGAAACTTGAAGGCAGACGACGGCACAAAGCCGTGAACCTGCCCTGCCGTTTCTCAACCATAATTAAAAATACAGTCTTCATTAAACACAGGCCTCAGTAACTGCTTGTTCGGGGTGAAAGCAAAGGTTTATTTGGCTTTAACAGCTTTGATGCAGTTCAAGATGTTTTGTAGACTCTGACCCGTCAGCAGCAGAAACAGGAAATGAGCAGAAGTAGCGTGGCCTTCACTCAAGCTGTGCCTCAAGATGAGTGTTTATACCAAAGAGAAGAATCTAAATATTTTGCAATTTTTCATTGATTTTATTAGTGACTCAAGCTTCGGGTTGTTATCATTTCAGCAGAACAGAAACACCAATCAGTGCTCTATCAGCAGCTTCAAAACAAGACGTGTTCGCTTGGGGAGCCACAGAGCAAAATCAAAAGGATAATACAACCTAATTAGGCCATTTATTTGTATTTTTATTGTATTAATCTTCATTTATTTTCTCACAGAGCAGAACAATGTGATATACACTGAGTGAATGGCTCCAATATTGTTAATTAACTATTGCTGAGAAAAAACAACAAAGCAAGAAAAAAATAAACCACATCTGTTGTGTTTTGTTTCATGTGGATTTTATTTCCAGCTAATGCAACCTTGTGAGTTACTACGGCAACAGTAAAATCCTGTTTCAGAATTATTGAGGTTGTCTTTTAAATCAACCTCAGAATCGACGCTTTTGTGAATCGCAGCGTGAACCCAAGAGGAAACTTCTGCACAGGACAAAAGAGTTATTGTGGAAGATCATGCTTTTAACAAATAAACAGGAAAGTCAATAAGAACTACAAAAAATAACAATAAAGTATGAAACAAACCAAAAGAAATGTTGGTGTTGATAAGAGTCAGGAAAGACAATCAGGGTGTGAGACAGCCCAAAACTGAAAGAACTGCCATCTGTCCGCCACACATGATCTAGCACATCACTCCTGTTCTTAGATCTCTACACTGGTTACCAGTAAACTGCAGAATCCATTTGAAAGTGCTTCTACTAGTTTATAAATCACTCAATGGGGCCAAAATACCAGTTGGATCTCCTTCCAGTATCTCCACCCAGCAGGGCTCTGAGATCCTTAGGAAGCAGTCAGCTGGTAGAACCGGGTCAGAACCAAACAGGGTGAAGCTGCTTTTAGCTACATGCTGCACACAGATGGAATCAGCTTCCTCATGACCTCAGATGAGCCCCAACTCAGCCTTTGAATGAATGTTTCTTATGCTGCACCTTCTGCACTGTAACTGCTCAGTCTGTGTCTTTTATCGGATTCTTAAATCTGAAATTAGTTGTGTATTTAATTTTGTCTGAATGTATTTTTGTCATGGTCTGAGGTGAGTGGCCTCCTCCTAACCTGTGTGTGAGTGTTTGTGGTGCCGAGGAGAGGGCAGCTGCAGCTGATTTCCCATCAACCAGCCTGAGCATCAAAGGAGCAGGGAGATGACATCACTTCACCAGATGATTACTCACTTTGGGTATTTCTCAAACCTGAGATCTCTCGCCAACCTCTCAAGCCTTTGCATCTCCTGTGGTTGTTCAAGTTTTTGAGTCCCTAACCCTCTTCCTGTCTCCAGGTACGCTCGCCACGATTCACCTCTCGCGCTATAAATCAACTCATCTCATCTCTGGACCACGCCTCACTCTGCTCCGCCAGACCGACTTGCTCTCCATCACTCAGTTCGCATGCTCACCCATCCTGGGAAAAATCTCCAGCCCGGCCACCACCTCAGACCCTCTCAAGCTCAAAACCTCTCTCCAAAACTGTAAGCCTCAGCTCCAATCCACCTTCCCCCCACTATCTTACAAGCTACTAAATTATCCTGTTTCCAGACTACCTCATCACGAGCCTGAACCGATCCTCGCCTCACGTTGATGGCGCTCCTTCAGTTTTCCACATCATAAATATTGTTTCTTTATTTAATCTGGTCTCCTGTGATGAATCTGAATGTTCTGAATCAGGAAACGTAACCAGAACATGACAATTTTAATTGTGCTGTCACGTTGATTTTAATGTTAATGCTGTTCTCGCTAATGGAAAGCACATTGAATTGCCTCCGTGTGAAATATGCTATACAGATGAAGCTGCCTTGTCTATTTTATTGAGACTTTTTAAAAATTATTCAAGTTATTTATGTAAATAGATTAAAACAAATATTTGCGTCAACAAGTCTGAGAGTTTACTGACTTTGCATGATGCTGAAAAAAGGTTCTGTTCTGTGACTGCTGGTCAGAAATTATGAATAAAGTCAACAAGGAAGTGTCCAAAATGTCTGAATGTCTATGCAAGTTTTCTACTTTTTTATTTTTTGACCTTACTTGGCTTCTCCTCTCTTCACCTTCCTGCATTTGGGTCCTACCTTACCAGCAACATTCTGAGTCTTTTGCATGTTCAACTTACTCCAAAAAATTCTGAGTGCTAATTCATTGTGGTTCCAGCTCCAAATATGTGTCTCTATTATCTAGTCAGCTACCACCACATCCAAGTGTTTCAAACCTGCTTTTAATGTCAGATTTTAACCAGAAAAATTAGTTTCTAGAGTACAAAATACAATAAAAAACACTTAGGTACAATAGGGGTCCCTTTATTAACGTTACTTAGTGCATTACGAAGCATTAATAAACAAAAGATCACTTTATTAACGTTCCAGATATTAATTATTAGGTGTTCTTAAGGACAAAGGGCCAGGGGAGGTGTCTGCTTAGTAATGCATTACTTAATATTAACATTAATATTAAAGTAGCTCTCCGGAGTATTTCTTTTATCTGATGGCACCATCTAGTGGCTGACAAGCGCATCACACCAATAGTCGGGTCGACTCGGTAATTTAAGATAGCGACTGCAAGTTTCTTGTTTATGAATGTGCTTCTGTAACCAATCAACAGAGCTAAAACACGTTGTTTTACAATTATTACTCTCATGTCATGTTGTGTTTTCATGTATTTATATTTTAAAGACTTACTTGTCCGTGAAAAGTTCATCAACTCTGCATCAGCCGAGGTGCTTCCTTAAATTTGAAGCACGTAAGCGGTAGTCTAACGCTATTGGTTAGTTCTCACCGGAGCTCAGTTTCCTATTGCACGAATTTTACAGGAAGGGGGCGGGCTTAGCAAAAAAAAAAGATGTATCGCTTACATTAAATCACACTACATGATAAGACGATCACTTTTACGGATTTCTAAAAAATCAAACCTAATTCCTGAAAGGGGAAAACTCTGGACTGCTGCTTTAAGCAGTTGTTAATAGTTTATTAATGCCTAATAATGCACTAAGTAACATTAATAAAGGGACCCTTATTGTAAAGTGTTCCCAAACTCAAAGTTCCCATTTATCTTAAAACCATGAATGAGTTTAAACAGGTATTAACCATTTTAGACACATCTGGGTGTAAACGCCATGCTATATGATTTCTGTTATTGATTCTGCTGGTTGTTTTGCTGATTATCTCAATGTTTTTGTTTGGTTTTATGATCTGTAAGTGTGTTGATCTTTGTTGCTGGTTGAATTGGCCAGGACACTCTTGTAAATGAGATTTTTAATCTCAAGGGTTTTCTTTCCTGGTTAAATAAAGGTTACATACTGGTCAGTGTGAATGTTGCAGCGACTGACAGAACCAGTAAACGTGCTAAAACACACGCCGAGGTTCATTCTGTTGATATTAGGCACAACTGCTACCAACTTCAGATTCTTTTCAGCCTCCAAGTATTTTTTACCAGAAGAGAACAGAAAAAAAACTATTTTCACAGAAAATACGTGGGAGGAAAACCTCCCTGTATGAAGAAAAAAAGTTTATGTATTTTTTATTTTTATGTGGGTTGTTGCTGCTTTTTGTCACATTTGTTGATCGTAAAAGCAGCAATCCATCTGCCTCATTCCTGCTTCTGGAATGATTCCTGGTTGTCCAATCATCGGAAAGCTGTCCGTTACAATGATGGGATGCAGAGTAATTCCTACAGCCATGTGAAACATAACAGAGTGCAGTCCAATGCTATTGCATTGCTCACTGGGGCCATCAGCTCATCCATCGTTCAGTGATCTCACCGTGTCAGGGATGATGGAGAGGACACGCAGCTTATATTTCTGCTTCTTCATAAGTCACTGTTGTCCGGATCTCTGCATCTCTTGTTGTCATGTTGTTCTCTCCATCCATCTCTGCTTGGTTCTCTGATTTCTGTTGTTGTTGTCCTTCCTGACAGGGTTCCGTTAAATAAAAACGACATGCACATTCTATCACTTCTACATTAACATAATGTAATCCACCAACACAACCTTCCTGCTTTTACTCACCAGGAATTGTTTCTGAACTTTGTTTACACACTTACACACTTCCTGTTAGCGAGTAAACATATGTAACCATTTCATTATAATTAAATGTGTAACAAGCAGTTATATTTAAATGCTGCTGTTTTACTGCTGCTTCTATCTCCATGGAATCTATCTTCACGAATCTTCATCAAACTACTTCTGATGGAACGTCAGGATTAGTACCTTCATCAGAAACCTGAACATGTCTACTGCCCCCTGCTGGAGGATCTGCAGGTGGCAATACCTTTTACTTATATTGGTTTTATCTAATTAAATGTTAAAGTAAAAGAACATGAGGTTTCAATTATTTTATTTCATAATTCAGGGTTTTAACGGTTAATTACCACACACACACACACACACACACTTAGACAAAACTCTTTCTTAATGTCAGTGTGTGTGTGTGTGTGTGTGTGTGTGTGTGTGTGTGTGTGTGTGTGTGTGTGTGTGTGCGTTTAGCTTAGGCGGTAGAGTGGGTTGTCCAGTAATCGGAAGGTTACAGGTTCGATCCTGGCTCCTGCCAGAGAATGCTGCTGTTGTGCCCTTAAGCAAGACACTCAACCCACCTCACCTGCTGGTGGTGGTCGGAGGGACTGGTGGCACCTTGCCTCTGTCAGTGCGTCCCACCACAGCAGTGGCTACATTGTAGCTCATCATCATCAGTGTGTGTTGGTCTTGCCTAAGGATCCTTGGTAGGCAATGCCTAAGGATCCTTGGTAGACAATGCCTAAGGATCCTTGGTAGGCAATAGCATCAAGGGTCTTGCCTCAGGGCCCACACTGGATGTTGGTGTTTTTGCCCTAACCCAGATTTGAACCCGGGCCCCCTGCATATAATCCGGAGCTTTACTCGTTGAGCTATCCAGCCACTTGTGGGACAGCCGTTGTGGTTGACGTGGCAACACCAAGTGATGCAACATCAGGAAAAAGGAACAGGAGAAACTAGAGAAGTAGCAGGGCCTCAAAGAAGAACTTGAGAAAGCCTGGAGAGTGAAGACATCGGTGGTGGCCGTGGTCATCGGGGCACTTGGGACAGTGACCCCCAAACTGGAGGAGTGGCTAAAGCAGATCCCAGGAAAATCATCAGACATCTCAGTCCAGAAAAGAGCAGTTCTAGGAACAGCTAAGATACTGAAGAACCCTCAAGCTCCCAGGCCTCTGGTAGAGGACCTGAGCTTGGAGAACCTGTGGAGGGTGAGATGGGAAAATACAAAAAATATACAGAACAGTTGAGGAGGAAGGCAACAAGGAAGTATCTGAGCTAGATGCCTGAACTGCCTCAATGGACTCATCTGACCTCCAAGGCTGAACTTATGCATCCAGGACCGTATTCTTTTGGATCCAAATATCATAACCATACCAGCACATCTATCCCCTCACCTGCAGTTCAGCCCTACACCACGACCGATTGGAACAACACCCTCATTAGCACAGGTGAAAATCAGCATCATCTCTTACTCTTCATAACTCCTCCACACAAGCTGCACCTTAAAAAATGCATAACTGTCCCTTTAATTTGCTCCAGTTTTACCCGCAGCTTCCTTTTCCTCCTAATGAGGGACGAGTCGTTGGTGGTGATGATCGGAGAGACCACAGAATTTATCAAAAGCTGTTCTCACCTTCCCAGCTGAGCAGTCAAACGTCATTGCCCGTGACGGGGGGGTTCAGACGGAAATCTTTTAAGAGGCGTGACTCTATTGAGGCAGGTGCCAGCAGAAAAAAGTAGAAGAAAAACTGGAATTCGTTTCGCTCCGTTTTTATACTGTATCATTGTGAAGTCAAAGCCCTTTGTTGTTTTTCCACGCTCATTCTCCTCACCTACTCTCATCCGCGAAGCTTACCTCCCACTCACATTTCTTCAAAAAGCAGGAAGCACTCGCACAGCATCACCCGTGCCAACATCATCTTCATCATCTCTGTCATTATCCTCATTGTCATCCTTCGTTTGGTTACACTCGCTGCAGTTTTGACTTTAATTGGCAACTTGAAGTGGTATCAGAAGTTGTCTGCCTTTCCCCCAGCGAGGCGACCTACTCCTCTTTCTCTCCTCCTTGTAGAGCTCTGACTCATGTCACTGCGGCTTGATGTCAGTAATTTGCTGCTGAAGATTCCTCAGCAAATGAGCAGCACAGAACAAGTGGTTCCCCTAGAAAGCTGTCTCCTTCCTCGAGTGTTGGCGAGGAAGGTGTCTGAGCGTGTGTGTGTGTGTGTGTGTGTGTGTGTGTGTGTGTGTGTGTGTGTGTTCTGGATTTGAGGCCTAGGTTGAGAACTCTGAGGACTTGATGAGACATGATGTGCTTTCTTCTCTGTCTTGCTGATCAAGCACAGGAATTGGTGGAGAAAAGTGCCAGAGTAGCACTTCTTGTAGTGATCAGAGTCTTTTCTGAACCTGAGTTAGAGAGTGCACGGAACTGAGCTGCTCTGATTTTTAAACGTTTGACTAAATTTATTCCCATGCTCGACGCGTCTAACCTTCAGTGGCTGCAGGTTTATAAGGTCTCAGCCATCTTTTTTTCTGTGCTTCTGAAAGTTTCAGAACTTAGTGGAAAAATGTCCTAATTCTGATCTTTTTGCAGTGTAACAGAATAAATGTATGCACCACAGTGCTGGGGGGGGGGGGGGGGGGGGTTCTGTGACTGGTCGACAATAGAATTGGCCGTTATGAAGGACACATAGAGGCCCACATTAAGCTAAGGAGCACACGTTCTTTGTGGATCCAATTCAGGATTTTGCCCCTCCATGTAATGTTAGGATTGCAGTTTTTGCTTAAAGAGCAAGTCACCCCCCCTACCAGAGACTTACTCCACCCACATTTCTTGTTTGAAATATGCGCCACAAGGAGGCGTTGCCTGGCAGACCGAGAGGGTGATGTTAACCACACACCCTGCTCGGACAGAGCCGCTCACACACACACACACTCTCTCTCTCTCTCGTCTAGCCATCTTATTGTAAATTTCTGTGACTGTATTATGCCTAACCCAAACTTAATTCACACCATACCTCTAAAACCAACGAGTAGAGCTCTGTAAGATTGCACCAAAGTGAGGACCAGGCAAATGTCCTCACTTTGCTACTGATGGTCCTCACTAAGATGGCTAGACAAGAACACACACGCACTGGTCGGACAGAACCGCTAACAAACACCACTCATGGATAAAAAAAGCAGCACTTCCTAGTCCCTGACAGTGATGCTAGCTCCTTTTCCTCAGAGCAGTCATTTGAGATGGAGGATTCTTCTCCACCTTCCTCACCAGAGGGAGGAGAAGAAGGTTTGATGGAGGAGGCGAGCGGCCCTGAGCCGTATTGTTTTGGCCCGTTAACTGCACCAGTACAGAGCAGTAAACACTAGCTTTTCATTTCAACTCTAACTCGCTTCGGAACAGTAGCCAAGCCCGAGACTCGGCTGCTTTCATACCCACAGCTGCAGTGCAGCTGACATCAGATGGAACCGGCTAGTGTCACAAGGTACTGATGATTCAAATTCAATGTAGCCCAGAGGTTCAACCTGAAGAGGGCGCAACACTGGCGATTTTAGGCTGAATATTTAAATTTGAAAAAAGATGCACTAAAAGGCCCAAATAATGACTACACATGTCTACAGCGCTATTAGACACTCCTGTTAAAGTTGAGGTTTCCTCTCCACTGTCGCTACATGCTTGCTCAGTGGGGATTGCTGTAAAGTCTCTGACACAAGAAGTCAGTGACTCGATGCAGCCTGGGTTTCCTTACAGAGGAGATTGCATATTCTCCCTGTGCATGCGTGGATTGTCAGGTTGATCAATCTCTCTAAATTATTCTTAGGTGTGTGTGTGTGTGTGTGTGTGCATGGTTGTTTGTCCTGTGTGTTTCAGTCCAACCTGTCCAGGGTGTACCATGCCTGCATACCCAAAGATTGCTGGAGATAGGCACCAGCCCCCCACGACCATGCATGGATAAGGGGGTATAGACGATGGATGGATGGGTCTCTCCACCTTCAGTGCCCTCAGGCCAACTCACCCAACCTCCAGCTATGATGAGGGTGAGGGAGGGGGAGGCTGCTCCCTGAGGGGAGAAAAAGTCCTTTCTCATGTCATTCAAAACAGAAACCAAGGATCCATTCCTTTGCTTTCTGCTAGTCTAGAAAGCACAAAGTGCCACCTGTTGATTCAGAAATGTCATCATGAATATTACTCCATATGTGAGATGAAATTTGTGACCAGGAGCTCAATGAGAGCATCATTTTTCTCCTCCTGCTCCGCTGTGTTTGTGACAGAAGTTCATCTTTAGATTACGCAGCAAGGACGACTGTGATCTGATGAAAAAGGAAATGCTCACACCTGCTGCACCTCATCTGCACGTTAGCACCAGCTAATTAGCCTTAGCTTCTTTGTGATTCTGATTTTCTGAAGCAGAAGTTACCAGAAACAAAACATGTGCAAAAATGAGTAAACAACAGATTTTGGCAATTGTTGGGTGATCAGTGCAGAGTGTTCTTGTAGTTTGAATGAATTCCCAGATTTGATGGCTACATCACGTTCTGGCCTAAAATCCATTGATTACATTTGTATTTGTCACCATCGGGTCACATGGTTGACTAAGATGCATATTTAATCCTACATTTTTATATAAGATGAGGTTGAATTAAAAATTCAACATGCTGCCTACATTTCAAATGTATTTAAAGACGCAAACACATTAAACTGCCACATTTGCAAATGAATCAGCTAATTAAGGTCTGCTGACAAGTTTCTGCTCTTCTTGATCTTCACTAACGTCTCACCTCTGGATCTAATTTTGTGGTAGTCAGTGATTAAACTGTCGCAGCAGACTCCTGCGCTACTTGTCTAAACCTCAAGGCTTGTAATTAGTCTCTGGGTTTAACAGACACAAAGACGCTTTTGCACATCCACGTTCCCTGTAAGCATTGATGTAGACTCAAACGCGTAAAAAACCAAGTTCACTGAGAAATCCAGCTTTAGTTATTTTCAAAATACGATCAGTCACTGAATTTAACATGCTGAACGTCTTTACATGTGACCTCATGGTTATTTACTCCCTGCATCGTCTGAGAAGTGCAGCGGTGTGTTTTTCATGGCTTTAACCCTGGCAGTGGAGAGGAACAACGGTATATATGACATCAAACGAGATTGCTTTTTGGTTTAATGGTGGATGGCATAAAGAAACTGTAACCTCGAGGGATCATGTGATCTCGCGAGTCCAGCGAGGAGCGCAGCTGAGATTGTCCCGGCGTGTGCTGGCACGCAGTGAAACTCGCGAGGAAACCGTTCCGCGACGCTGATGCTTCCAGTGTGCAGTAGCGGTTAGACCCGTGTCGATGTATTTTAAACCCGATTTTTATGGTTATATGTCACGAAGCCGTCCAACATTTCAATGGATATTTTCACGAATCAATGGTAAAAACTACAAATTGTCACTTTAAAATTTTAAAGGGATTCTAAGCAGTTTTCGCTTGTTTTTAGCACCCCCTAGAGTCCGTTAGTGAAACTGACAGTAAAACTTTTTAACACCTTAATCTAACAGCTGAAATGTCTCCTCAGCCTTCATTAGTGTCTACAGGAGCGGTTCATCACTAAATCAAACACATCAGCTGTGTTCATGATCTAAAACATGCAGGAAACATGCTGGAAGCAGACTGCAGCACCAGGCATGTCAGCTCCACTTTACTAAGTCTAACAGGGACCGACCGGACCGCCACTCTGAAGTTGCAAGTGTGGTATTCTGGCCACGGAGGGCGGTGGGGGTCTGAGTGATGTTTTATTAACTCTGTAAAGCAGGGGTGCCCAATCCTGGTCCTGGAGAGCTACTATCCAGCATGTTTTCGTTTTAACTCTGCTTAAACACACCTGATTTCAATCGAAAGGTGATTAACAGGCTTCTGCAGCGCATGATGAGCTGCTGCACAGATGATTCAAGCATGTTGGAGCAGAGAAACCACCCATGTGCTGGATAGTAGCTCTCCAGGACCAGGATTGGGCACCCCTGCTGTAAAGGGTCATTTTAGCACATACTGGCTCAAGAACATGATTTAAAAATATGAAAAAGTTGCATAATATGGCTTTCACAAAGCATTTCATTCAACAGCTTCCAGATCTTCCAAAATTGATGTCAACATATATTTTCAGTCACACAAATGTAGCGCAATTTACAACCATGCTGTCCAAGAAACTTTTACTTTGAAATAAAGTGTGAAGCGGCGTGTTTGTGGGAGTCTGAATGGTGATTTGATCGTGTTGTACTCACATAACAGACGATGGCTTAAGATTGCAGATGCTTGCAGCAAGGTTGCAAATGAGGTCAACTAATAAAAATTCCTCAGGGACACTAATAAACCAAAAAAATAGAGACTGGGCCACGCAATTCATTTTCTGCTTTTAAAGGAGAAAGCACATGGAACCGTGTGAGAATTAACAAATGAAAATCTTCTGGATTTAAAGCCCTAATCAGATTTTTCATTTGATTCACGGTTCACGGCAACTTCCCTTCTTCCCGAACGCGCCGTCCACTCGCTCTCATTTGCCTGGGAGTGTATTACAGACTTGTATCTCAGTCTGGCGTCGTGCCTGGCTTTAAGGCTGAGCATATGGCTACTGGCTATGGGGCCGTGGAAGGTGAGAGAAAGAGGAATGAGGGCTGAAAGAAGGGGCGACAGCACCAAATCTGGCAGAGGAAATGCTTCACTGTCTTTTTATATGCCAGCTGGAGCGGAGGGATGCCGCTCACAGATGCCGTGTACACACATAGACAAAATGCACTGGCACACTCCTCCATAGAGAGCGCACTGGGCCACAGCCACGGATTCAAAAATATACTTACACTTTCTCGCCTTTATGGGCGATACCTACCGCTGCACTTTTCCCCTTGAACACTGAATGAGCCTCATTCCCTTTGTCATGCTATGTGAGGCATGAGATGTGTGTGCGTTTCTGACAGGCAGCAGAGTTTGCCGGGTTATTGTGGCAGGCTCGTGGGCCTTGTCAAGATGCATGTGAGAAAATACGGAGTGACAGATGTAGCCTTTCTGCTCTCTCACACTAACGTGGTTATTCCCACCGCCCGCTTCGCTGATCCTACACACACACGTATGCGCTCGGTCCTTTAGTCACCGTGTGCACGCTCGCAGAGCCGCAGCTCTTCCAGTCACCGCTGCTCTTATCACACAAGCAGACACGGATGCACTTCTGATGCTTTCTCGAGTGGACTGTGAGAATTTCCAGAAGTCCCGATTCTTCATATTTTCAGTCTGGAACAAAACGAGCAGTGGAAGAGCGAGAGCGGCTTCCAAATTAACAACTGCCACTTTAACTGTGTCCAGACGGATATTGCTGGAGACAACAAATCTCTGTGACCTAATCATTTCTAAGATAATAAATCAAAGTCGCTTTAACTTTAATGAATTTCCACCACGTTCCGATTGAGCTCCGAGATGGGGCTCCTTTTAGTCCGCTGAAGCATGTCGCCAAGGGCCCTATCGGATCATATATCAATGCCACTTCCCTTTGCCACATCTTCTCCCAGCACATTATCACCAGTACTGTCAGATACCAGTACAAATGAGAAAACAATGGGGAGAGGAGAGCAAGCTGCTGAATATTCATAGGGAGGATAAGGATACAAGTGGGATGTTTTGGAGCTTTATCGGCACTAACAGGATCTAAGCCACGATAATTCATGCTAAATCCAAACTAAATCAGCCCCAGTGCTGTTTCTGCTCAATAAAGAAAAACAAAATTAAAAGAAAGGAAGAAAATAGACTTGAGTCGACTCTCTCGAGTGTTTTTGTGATCTGTTTTCGTGTCGCCGTTGCATTTATCACAACAAGCTAGTTGAGATCTCTTATTCTCTTCATTTCCTCCACCCTGTCGCGCCAGGAGCTGCAGGCAAAGGAAAGCGGCGCGCAACGAAGCGAACAAGCAAATTTAAAGAAAGTGAGTGCATTTTTGTCTTTGATAAAAGAGAAAGTAAAGAAATAAAAAAATAAACGAGCAGCTTGGAGGGTTGAAAAGCACAAACACTCCTCACACACGTAGTGGATTCACAACCTTGTGGGAGCTTCTAGTTGGCATATGTGCTGCTCTGACCTCATGGTCTGTTACTCCATCTGAAGTGGTTGACCTTTGGAGTTTCTGACTTAGCCATTTCATAAAACGGTGGGTTCCTCTGAGACCAAAATAAAGGTATTAGTATTTGACTGTATGACCTTTCCCAAAGGCTTCTGGGTAAGAGGAAGTGACCCCGGTGGCCTATATCTCTCTCTGGTGCGTGAACTGTCTTTTCATGACTGTACGAGTGCGTGTTCAGGATGTATGTAGTTTGAAGTATTAGCTTTACAGCCACATCAAAAAAAAGGATGAAGCTTTTTCTTGATTCTTCGTGGCACAGGGTTTGTCAGGGGAGACGTAAACTCATTACGGTGCTCAGTAAATCCACTAAACTCTGTTTTTTGGTTTGTTTGGCTTAAACAATCGATCCACTGTGAGGCCGTTTCACCGCATTTAATAAAAAACGTGATCAATAAGCGGCTATGACTTATGTCTGACTTCAGAAAACAAACGCTGGTACATGAGAGTGAAAAGTGTTTGGAGCCAGGGGCGCCCCCAGAAAATGTTGATGAGGGGGGCCAGACGGGGTCAGAGAAGATGTTGGGGTGGCACACCAAACTGGTCCTTGTGGTAAGTCTGGGAGAGTTTAGCCTGTGGCGATGCAGTTCATGCTCCTTTATTCTTTTTTTTTTTTATTAAAAAACAACATGCATCCAGAACACTGACTCAAATTTGAGAAATACAAAAATTTCAGAAAATTACATTTCAGGTATTTTAAATGTTTTTTCAAAATTTATTTTAGAATTAAATTTTTTGTCTTCATAAAAAACTATGAAGATATAAGCTTTTTTTAAAATGGTGAGCAGTTGAAACATTTTCTTTTATTCTAATTATTTATTCATTAATTGTATAATTTTTTCATTTGGTTTTAAACTTATGTCTTGATTAAATAAGATAAATTTATGGTTTGTGTGAACATTAAAATGACTTATTAAAGCCCCATTCCTGAACTTTGTGGATATATGCTCTCTGTCGCCCTCTAGAGGCTTGCTGCGTAACGTCACTGTCGTAAAATCAAATCTCTCTCTCGGGCCTAAGAGGCATGTTTACATTCCTAATGTCAGGCAAAACAACAAAAACAAACTTTTCCACCTCCACACATTGAATAAATAGTTTTATCAGGACTGTATAACAACTTTATGCCCGACCAAACACAATAACCCTGGTGAAATCATTTATTACTTACCTATCCATTAGCAGCACGGCTAGGTCAGAGTCCGTAGTTCATGCTGTTCTTTCTAAAAGAGCTCTCCAGCGAGGAAAAGACGGCCCAATAATAACTCTGGTCTTTGCTCTTGCTCTATCACGTTCTCCTTTTCTTTTCCTAGACACGAGTGTTTAGAACTAGGTCAGAGTCCGTAGTTCATGCTGTTCTTTCTAAAAGAGCTCTCCAGCGAGGAAAAGACGGCCCAATAATAACTCTGGTCTTTGCTCTTGCTCTATCACGTTCTCCTTTTCTTTTCCTAGACACGAGTGTTTAGAACGCTCGCTTTTTTATCTCTTTGGCTTGCCATATATTGCCGTAAAGAAACACGCAGTCAGTACTTTCGGTGGCGACCTGGAGCGCAAAAACTGTATAGTGCGGTAAACAGACGTGGTACCCCCAACCCTATCAAAGGTCCGAAAATAAACATAATAGATGATACTGTCACGCCAAAACTTTACGAAAAGCATAATTTTAAGGTGTAAATGTTGCGGAATGTTGCTTTAAAGAACACTGGTCTTGCTTGGAGTGGCCAGTGGGGTGGACAGCAATTTTCTAGGGGTGGGCATGGCCACCGCTGGCCACCCCTTGGGGGCGCCACTGTTTGGAGCGTAGATGATAACAACGCTGATGTCTGAGAATAAACACACACACAGTTGTTGTAAACGGCCTTATGGTTACAGAAAAACATGTAAACGAGATAAATGCATGAACATTATTTTTAGAAGACCTAATTAGAATATTGTTAATAAAGTTATAAACTAATAAAATGTGTCATCTGGTGGCTTTAAATCTGCCAACGATTCTCCTTTTTTAATTGGATGATGTAAATTCTCTATGATTTAAAATATTTCAGCCGTAAACAGAAAAGTTTATATTTCTTTCCTCATTTTCAGTTAATTAGCTATAGAACGTTTTCACACCTTTTATCTTTTTAGCTGGGATTTTATAACAACGTGTAACGAAACCTCTGGATGTGGCAGCTGGACGATGTAAAAAAGCTACAGATGTTCATTCTTTAAGTTTCTGTTATGTTTGTGAACTCGTTAAGATGACTAAAAGTGCATGAGGCCACGATGACATGTCAGATGCTGTAAATAATGAATGAAGATATTTTCAGCGAGAGACACAGGGTGATGCTGTGATATTCAAGGAGGCGATGTGGTGTGATTTGAAGATTAGGAAGTGAACTGTGCTTCTTTGGGCTCCAGTTCAGAGTAATTCCCAGCTGTGGGAATTCTGCCACTGAACAGTGTGACTTCACACCGAACAAACACACACGGGCTGCTTTGGTTATCGTCTGAGTCCTGTTTTGTGTTGAAGTAATTAACGGAGGTGCGCTGAGCTTGTGGTCAGTCACAGATTGTGATATTGTGTTTTCTGGTATTTTATTTGGTGCTGGTTTACGAGACCGCATGCAAAATGGTTTCACTTTAAAAGCCTCCTGGGGTTTTCTTTATTTATGGAGCTTCTCATGGTCCAGCAATTGGCCAAATTACAGTTCCACTGGAGCCCAAAGTCACCAGTAGGTCTCCAGGGAGATGGTACTTTGAAGTTCGTTTTCCCTCTACTTCTGGAACTTTTTAAGATTTGTTGATGCTATAAATGAAGAGAAACTATATTTCCTGTTGCTGTAATGTACAGTTTCATTACAAACATATTTTCAGGCTGTATTTATTTTTTGACTTTGATCTTTTTTCCTTCGGTTATTTATTTTCTTTGTATTTTATTTTAAAAATAAGTCATTTGTTGCATCTTCTTATAGTTTAAGGTTTTCCTCTAAAAACAGGCAAGTTTCCTTCACTTTATCTCTAACTTACTTTTGAAAGTAAACACGCCTCAAATCACATCTCAGTTTGTTGGGGCTCATCAGAAAAAAGAAGAAGGATCTTTTAAAAACTTTGTGGAATAATTTTTGAATCCCGGTTTTGAGTTTGTATTTCCATCTGATAAACAAAACCCAAAACAAAACACGCTAATGAAACTTTTTGGTTGTTGTTGTATAAGGCAGTAGAATGTGTTAAACAGGGAAGGATTGAACTTGCTCCAGTGTGATGGTGGCATTAATATTACAAGTTTTAGTCAAAACATAAAATATGAAATGACTTTAGGTAGTAACAACGGTTCTTAAAGGTGCAATTTGTAGGAATGAAGTCCTGTGGTCAAATTTGGGTACTGCAGTCCATTCATTAAAGCCCCAGTGTGTAATATTTTACTGTTTACTATCAAATTCTGTGTATCCAGTTTTTCATTAATATTTCTCACCAACATCCATTTTAAATATTCCTCTCAGCTTGAAATTTTACATTTTTAATACATAAACTGTGGTCGATGCTCCATGGTCAACCACCATCTTGAAATACGGTAGCTATTTAAGAACATACAAGCTCCACGTTACGCATTTGCACTATGACTGTAACCTGAAAGAAATACCAGAGGGCAGCAGTGTGCCCTGGAAGCATGGCGTCTTACAATTCAACTAAGAAGAAGAAGAGACCAGCGGGGTGGGGGTGTGCGTGGCATTTTGTAGGCACTAACACTCATTTTTACAGTCATTGGCACTAACTCTGAACAGTCATGATTAAACATGCTTTTTTAACTGGTGGAGTCGTTAGACGCTTTGTGTGGGTTAGGCTAGAGAGATTGGAAATAGATCAATCTCATGCTCTAATTCACCGTTAGCATTGTCACGTTAGCCTCTTGCCTGCTTCACCTGATATTAGAGTAAAACTAAAAATACCGTGGCTTCTTAGGGGTACAAGAACTAACTTCTGGGTCGCTCCTGTTTACTGGCTTCAGTTCTTTAAACAACTCTGGAATCTTTTTTCCTGCTGGTGTCAAATTGCAAATGCCTGTGCCGCAGCATTAGCTCGCTGCAGATTCGGCAAACTCAGAGTGTAAACAGTGACTACAACCCGCTTTCGTTTTTTTCGAAAGAAGAACTGACAACCGCCGAGCCGGCTGAGAAGGAAATTAGTTTCAGTATAACCTTCCTTCCAACATTAGACTTTTGTGATTATTTCACTGTAGAATTCTTAAGCTTGAAGCATCATGAGTCTGTTGCGTGTTGTATGCATGCCATGGAGCCCTATGCCGCCCCCTACAGTCTGGGAGAATTTTGGCTCACAGCGGGAACAAGCTGGAGAAGGTATAAACGCTGCAAAAGTCGTCTTGGCCTGATTCCACGCGGAATGTACATGCATCAAGTATAACCCAAGATTTACAAGTTGCACCAATAAAATCTCTAAACAGGGAAGGTGTGGCCAAAACAATAACTCCTCTTCTTCATAGATGTGTGTAAAACAAGTCAGCTACAAAATTCTGGAACGACCAACCAAATTTGAATGGAATCCTACTTTTCTCAGACGTTGACTCTCCAACCGAAAGCTTTTTGTTATCAGACAAAGTTTGTGTGTGAGTAACAAAGTTTAATTTAAAATGCTAATCTATCCAACACATACTACGTGTAATCTCAGCCTCTGCTGTAACTGTTACCCTCATTAGCAACACAAGCCTAATTGTATTTGTGCGTGAGCTTGGAGCTATTATTCAAATCCCTGTCATTATTTAAATACTGGATTACACACTTGACAAATTTTAGAGTGTAATTCTGGACATCTTCGTGCTTGAGTGCTTACAACTGGGACGAGAACACAATGTCTGCTTTTATTTATTAAATGTATTCCTTTTGTAACTTTGGACAGCTACATATAAAGAGTAAATTACAGAGAAGGAAGTGAAAACGTATAAATGCTCAAGATGAGGAGGTAAACAGAAGATCTTGATTCAGACGGCAAGCCGAGAGGAATTATTTTCACCATTACTATTCAGGGAGGCAGTGACCAAATACAATTTAATCTGACCCCAGAATAAATAGGCTGATGATTTGTTGTGAATGCGGATCAGAAGATGGGTCAGAGGGATAATTGGTAAATTGTGAATAATAACGCTGAGATGTTATTATGCAGAGAATAATAATGGATCACGTCTTTCTCCTGAGCTCAGTCCGGTCGTGTTGCACTCACAGGAGGGGGCGGAAATTTGTGGAAAGAGTCGCATAAATATGAGCTGATTGGTTCGAAAATGATATGTTTATTATAATATGGACACAAAAAGAAAGATTATCGGTACATTTTCAAGGAATGGAAATTTGCAAAGAGAACGTACCTCAAAGGCAGATCATTGATGCGCCGCTTCAACAGTGCTCGCCCCGATCTCATAGATTCTCGCACGAGGAGAAAATCGTCTCAAAAGAGTGAAAAAGTCGCACAGTGTACGCCCGCCTTAAGAGCCGTCTGCAAACACTTTTATTCCATGGCTTTTACTGACGAGGAGCTTCACTAATTGCATTCTTGTGCAGTCCCACCCAGATTTTAACTACAAGATTTTGTCTGATCTTTTAATTGTTTTTAAATGTTTTTACTCTTTTATGTCAGCTTGTGTCACTTTTTGTTGCACAGCGCTTGTTTGGCCCTTGGGCCATGTGAAGGTGCTGTATAAAAACAGTTGAGGACTGGGAATCCCGTAGATTTGTTCTGATTTTTTACTTGATCATTGTTCTTTTTTACATTCACTGAGCTGAAGTTGACCTTATAGACCAACTCACCGTGTCTCACGTTGGAAAGCAAACTTTTCAAATCTCCAGGACTGCTACGGCTTGCATGCGGGTTGGAACAAGGATTAACCTGCGTTTGCTGGGTTAATCTGATCCCACAGACTGTGGCAACACCGCTACCTTTCAGAATAAAAGCAGTTTAACCTCATTAAACCGCTCTTTCGTCTCAGCTTGGATCATGTAAAACTTTACTCCAAATGTCTGTGTAAAAGAAGTGGTCCCACGCTGGGCCTCATGACAGAGCGTCACACGAGCAGCAGATGATGATAAATCTGCGCTGAAATGTTAGTCATCTGGTCGGGTTGTAAGATGCGTCTGAATGACGCGCCGCTCATCTGGAGTGCTCACACAACACCCACATGCAAATGTATATGTATGAGTGGAACGCATCAGCACCTGCTGCCAATTAGCTGCAACTTTCCTCCATCTGAGAGCAGATCGCTGCTGAAGCTTCTGGGTAATGCGCCGAGCTTCTTGGTAATAACAGTCTCCATTTGGATGATTGAGTAGTTAAAGAGGACATGTAGTGTGTGTGTGTGTGTGTGTGTGTTTCTTCTAGTAGCTAAAATAGTATTTGATGAATGTCTGAGAGGCTCCAGATGTGCTACAATGTGCTCCTGCAGGGAGAGCTTGTTGTCCTACAGCACTCCTCAGCAATTCTCTTCATGACATTTCAGACTATATTACTCCAGGAATCCACAATATCTGCCACCATAAATTCTTTGAAAACTTTAGAGATGATTATTTTGCCACTTCCTGGTCAGGGTCACATTGATTTTATTGCGGGTGGTGCTTTATTTTCCTTTGAGTGATGAATGATTTTTTTTATAGCCCTGTCATGTTCTGCAGGGACACAAAGACGAGCCGCCGTTGTGAGCTCCTGCACCTTTTGTAGCGCGGTGCATCCATGCATATTTTTGTTGTTGTTGTTGTTGTTTTACATGCTGCATATGCTTTCATTTGCATCTTAATAGAATTGCAGTATTGATGTGCAAATCTATTTTGTTCATGTCTCTGTTCCTCTAATTATTCCACACACTTTTGCATTAGTTTAGAAACTCTGAATGTCTTGCTGTAGATACAAGTGAAAGCAAAAATATATACAAATAAAAATGCTGCAGATGATTTGTGCAAACAGCAAATAAAGAGTTTTTTTACTGCTTTATTAAACCCTGTGATGGACTGGAGACCTGTGCAGGGTGTGCCCCTCCCTGCAACTCACTGAGGAATAATCACTGAGTGAGTGAGTGAGTGAGTGAGTGAGTGAGTGAGTGAGTGAGTGAGTGAGTGAGTGAGTGAGTGAGTGAGTGAGTGAGTGAGTGAGTGAACCATAATACTGCTCATTTATTATTGTAAATAAAAAAATGTTTAATAAAGTTGTCCTGATTCATGTTTGTCTTTTCTCCAGATGATCTGGTGTTGAGAGGATTTTTTTATTGCCTTGCCATATTCTGCAATTCCACATAAGCATGTGTGAGGAAATTAGACACACACACACACACACACACACACACACACACACACACACTGGTTAGAGATTTTATCAGGTTCATTTCTGCACAAAGATTAAAAACAATTGTACAATTTCCACAAAGGAAACAGAATTTACTTTTGACAGGACTGATGACCTAATAACTGGTAAAAATGCAGCCAAGGTCCATCTTAAAACAGCTTTAAAGGACTTTTTTCTTAAGTTGTAATAGTATGGTCGACATGTTTTTGAAGTTCTTTGCACTAAATCCCTCTCAGCTGTTTTATTCTCGACAGTTTCAGTACCTTCCAGAATGAGCCGTTTCAGGGCTCTGTCACTTTAAGAAAACAAGCTGGCCACGCCCACCCATCCTCAGGCTGCTATAAGCTGAGGCGCTCCAATATCTGGGAGGGGTTTGGAGTGGAACCGCTGCTCCTCCAGCAGCAGCTTTCTCTTGCATGTGAGAGGTGGTTCTATTCTCATATCCCTGTTTGTGACATCACAAACAGGGAGTTTTTGAAACAGCTTTTTTTAGGCACATCATTCCTAAATCCAACACTGACAGAGAATGGATGGATGGGTTTTTTTCACGTTTGGAGAGTCTATTGAGGAAGCAGAGACCCACATGGAAGCACAAAAAGATGCAAAAGGTGAGTTTTGCATCATATGCCCTTTTTAATGTATTTTTCAAATTGGTTCATGCAAATCTTTCTAGAAAGAGTTTTACCCCCAGTTCACCGTGAGATGTTTATTTTTACACAGAATTATCTGGTTTTTCATAAGCAAAAATATCCTTAGCAGCAGCAAAATGTTGCACTCCATGCAGTTCCAGGGGTCAAATGAGTCTGGAGTTCCTGCAGAAATAACCGTGTAACCTTGAGGATCATATCAACGTGGCTCGTATGAATAGACCCACGTCCAAAGTGTATCCTGGCCGTTAGACTACTCAAACTGCCTCAAATCTAACCACAGCTCATGTAAACCCTATTTTTTACTTCTATACTATCATCAATTTCACATTATATGGTTACTTTGGCAGATGTACTGACTCCCTTCCAGACTTGACCCCCAGGATGCACCTGAGGTGCTCCACTCTGCTGCTGGTGATACGTAATAACCATGTAATGAGAAACTGATGAAGGTGAAAAGGTTAATGAAATAAGAGCATGAGCTTCCCGATGGCAGCAAAACACTTTGGTGTCGACAGTGCCTGGCCTAGCCGTGAGCTTATCAGTCACATTGGATGTAATCTCTCAGAATGAGGCTGTTCAGAATGCTATTATAATGGGTAAATGAGTAATTATTTATATCTTTTATACAAAAAACACATTTCAAAATGATTCAACAATATTTATTTGCTCTAATAATGATAAATGATGTTGAGAAAAGTCCTCACAGTGCATAAATCAACTAAATTAACCTGTACCGCATCTATTAATGCAACAGCACCACACCAGCTGCGATTAATGATTAAAAAGTGAATATTTGTTGTTACTCATGGAATGACTATATTTCATACGCTAAGTCATTCTTTTATTTTTTTTGGGGTGGATTTATCTGTGTACGTTTTTTGTGAGGATAAATAAACAGAGATTTTAATTTTCTTCTAGTTCTGCACAACACACCCACATAAAAAATCAACATCCATAAAAATCACTAAGGTTTCATTCACGCGCAAAGATGTCAAAGTAGCAAAAAAAAAAAAAAAAAAACATTAAGATAAATGTTAAAAAGTGAGAATTATTGTGTAAACAGTAGGAAATCACTCTGTTTGGGTTGCTGACTGGTAGCAGGAGAATTAAACTCACAGTCCCACTCACCACTCATCGACCTGTTTCTCATGAACCCTCAGAGTCACAAATCCTAGCCAAGGCGAGATTTCAGCGTCAGCTGTAAATCCAACCAAACAACACAAATTAAAGGTGCCACTGTTGAATTAGGATTTAAAAAGAATCAGAAGCTAACACAATGTGTTTTTAAACTCAGACTCACTCTACATGACCACTGTTTCCACTCTGTAATGCTGATTTTGTTGCTTATTCATGAGATGTTTTAAATTTTCCTGGGACTGGCGCTTCGTGTCACCCACACTGAAGGACACCGTGTGCATATCTCTAAGAAACTAACAGTTTTTTATTTTTTCATAAACTTCTGTATGTGATGCGGTGGAAATGAGAACAGGAGTGGAATAAATAACAGCCTCGGGCTTTTTTTCTCCAGAAAGTAAATATTTTTAAAGGCAGAAAATGAACCAACATACTTTTATTGCAGGTGAACCAGTTCTCAGAAAGCTGTATGTTACATGACTTTAACCTGTGAGGGTTTTTCAACAGGATTCAAATGAATCCTAAAGAGTCGTGTTAAATCCTGCATCGTTCAGCTCAGCTGGACCCATCCTGTCTAAAAGAAACCTTAAGACAAAGATCCACGGCTCTGCTTGGTTGTTGCAAAAGACCTCTTGCTTGGAATCAGTCAGCACATCAAAACTATTAAAATCAAAGTTGACTTTGTGAAAAGGATGTTATGTAATAAAAACTGAGAGAATTAATAATAATTCACATTATTGGGGGGAAATGAGCTCTTAAGGGGGTGATTTTTTTTTCAGCATTTTTTTGTGTACAAAGACTAAAAGTGTGACTTTTTTTTTTTTGGAAAATATGACATTAGACAAAAACTACAAAGTGTGCAAAAAAATATTTTTATGCCCATTTGTGACACTCCAAGGCAGCTGCAACCCACCCCAAAACAGGTCTTCTAGACATAACACACAAAAAATATTATTTATTTCTACAGGAAGTTTTTTTCAGCATTTTTTTGTGCACAAGGAGTAGAAACGCTAGAAAATTAAGGTTTATATGAGGGTTAAATAAAGGTTTATATTAATACGCACATTTTAAAAGAAGAATGACATATTTTATAACATTGATCTTAGATTTTTACACAACTTTCTGTTATTTCACAATTTCATTGTCAGATTACACAGTTGGATAACACTTTACAATAAGAGACCCTTTTTATCGTTACTTAGTGCATTATGATAAAAAACTATTAAATAAAATATTAAATGCTTAACAATTACTTAGCAGAGCCCCCATTGGCCCTTTGTTCATTAACGCTAAATATTGCACTAAGTAACGTTAATAAAAGAATCCTTATTGTAAAGTGTTACCCACAGTTGTCTAGTATTTATTTATGTAGATACATATTTCATAATGAATTATTAATTTATTTAATTTTGAACACTTTGGAGTTCAATATAACTTCTCTAATGGAAGCTATGTAGGTTAGGCTCTTACAAAACAGCTTTAGTGGTAAATCTATTAGCTTCTAAAACCGTACAAAGTAAATTCTATTTGCTTTATCGTATAATAAAATTATCCAGCACTCAGATTTCACATAAGGGACATTTTGTGTTCTTATGTTGGAAAAGCCTGCAGGAAAAAAAACTATCAATGAATTAAGAATAATTACTTTTCAGTAAAGTTTTGTTTGTTAATGTAAAAAAAGGATATTTGTTATGATGAAAGTGTGTTATTTAAAAAAAATAGCAAAAAGTTGCAGGAAAACAAGAATAAAGTTGATCAAATATTTATATGTAAGCCTCACTGGCAAAAAAAAAACACAAATCATGATGTCATTTGTTTATTTCTCAAAAATGAGGGGGGAGGGATGTTGGAAATACAGATACCGCGGGTACCGAAATACCCAAAAACGTCATGTCCTCATAACACACACACACACACACACACACACACACACACACACACACACACACACACACACACAACTTGGTCAGATCTTCTATGGCATCACATTTTAGCGTAGAGAAAATCTATTTAGCATAATGTTTCAGTGCGCTGAGCTGTTTGGATTGATTTTATATCGGTGTCTCCACGTCTGGAATAAACACCAGCCCCTGCCATGTTTGAAGCTTGTTGCAGAACTGAACATTGCAAATTCAAAAGTTACACCAAATACCACCAAGTAGCTGCAGGAAGCACCTCGCGAGCTCCCTTTTCTGTAGAGGAAGTCGCTTGCTTGATTCCAGCTTTAAATGTACACTTGTTTACTTTGTGAACTTCATCAGCAAGCAGCAACATGCTAATGAGCTCCCCACACGTAGAAAAGTTATGCAAAAATGAACTCTTTTATGCGAGGCCACACGCCCCTGGGTGTGTGACAGTGTGTGACGTGACGGTAGCACCGTCGGGATAGAACATCACACCTGTTCAACAGCCGTCGTCACATTAAGGTCCATTAAAGGTTAGGAATCCTGTTGTTTTCAGCTCTAGATTCTCACACAGGTATACGGTATGACACAGCCTGGCAGCTGACACCTCTGCTCTCGTCCTCGGTGTTTAAAAGGTGAGCCGCCGCGGCTGTGACGTGGTGATGTCTGAATGCTGGATGTTTTCTTAACCTGCTGTGCGCTCGTTCAATATTTTAATTTCAGTGATCACAGCCCAGCGATGACAGACTACACAAATACAGCCGCGCTTGCAGGAGCCGCGGCTGCTGTGATTCGGTTGGTACTTATTAAAGTTTCATGTGTTTCTAATGAAACTGCTGTGCGCGTGATATTCAAGCCCAAAGCAGAGAAAATCTCACTAAATAGCTCAGCTGAGAGTGCAGTCAGAGCTTATTTCACCAGCTAACATGCTCCACAGAGCCTGATAACAAAATGCAAAGCAGAATATAAATTGTATAGAGATGGAGACGGGCGAGAATAGGCTTGTGTTCCTTCAGGGGGAGTGAAGCCAATAGGTCCAGCTGTTGTTATGGAGGCTGTTGGGATAATAACTTGCATATTAAGCAATCTGGGTGTAAATATGTTTCACTTTAAATAAAAGAAGACACAAAAAATCAAATGTGGGAAAATACAGTGAATGGAACACCTAAAGAAACAGAATCACCGTTATTAGAAAGAGCCAGGATGTTACAGTGGAGTCTTATTTCACACGCCCCCTTAAAGCATCTCTCACAATAGGAAATGGGAGGTTGAGCTCCCAACGTGTAGAGCTGGATGATGTTTAGTATAATTGTTTAAATTGCATATTGCATCACTTTGACTTTAGCATGCAGAAACACAACATTCTCAGCTAAATGTTTATATAAAGCAACGGTGGGACGCATCATGCAAATCCTCTCAGTTCTTTTACCCCACAGAGCATCGTACCCCATCCAGGCGTCCCCCGCCTCTAGAATGTCCCTTTACTGCAGCTTCAGGCTGGAGTCCTCCACCTCTGCAGCCTTCTCTCTCTGCTGTGGTCTCTTTGTCTTCTCCACCTACCGTGGACCTCCAACCATGAGTTAGTGGTCCCTGGGGGGCGAAGCGGCTCTTGACAGCCGGCTCCGGACCGACTCCTGTTTCACTCCCAGGTGGTTTCATTTCTGCTACTGTCTCAGCTCAGCTCATGCCTCCTCTGCTGTGGCCACAAGGCCTTTTTTATTTCCCTGCATTTGCACACCTGTGTCCATTTTCCTCATTAACAGCTGGAAGCAATTGTGCTCACTCTCTCTCTCACTCACACACACACACACACACACACACACACACACACACACACACACACACACCAACATCGTCACCTCATGATAGTGCTTTGAGGACTTGCACAAAGCCCCAAGAGCTCCATCCCAGAATTTTAAGGCTTCAATTAAACATTTCAGTTTGAGCCATCACAACCAGACAGAGCCTGGTCATGTGGGTCTGGTTTGGAAGGGTTTGCATGAAAAATGCCTTTACTTGGCAAAGTTACAAAAGGTTTGTGGTGCAGTGCAAATATGAGACCAAAAGTAGAGCTGTTCAGTCACAACGGACAGGTCTGACCTTATTTTGTTGTATTTTATGCTGGTGAAGGTTTTCAGTCATCCAGGTCATGGTAGCCCAAAGGGGGTTTGAATGAAAGCAACTGGACTTCTTTAGTTTCTTGAAGATGTTTCTCTTCTCATCTGAGAAGTTTTGTCAATTCTGACTGGAATAAGGGAGGGTTGAGCTTATAAACTGTAGCTGCCTGTTGTTGGTTAATGATCAGAAACTACCTATGAATACCCTTCCTCCCTACCTTCTGAGAAGGCGTTGGAGTCATTAGCCTCTTGTGTGGGGATTGTTGTATTGATTAGATGCAGGAGGGTGTGACCTAGACTGAAACTGTTTGGGATGAAGATTCAGAGCTGCATTAGGTGCTGGAAAGGTGAAACCTGAGGCCTCGGCTTTTCCCGTTTGACATAGACCACTTCCTTCACTCCTCTCTCAAACCATCTTCTCTCTCCAGAATGTGAACTTTGTCACCTTCAATCAAAAGAGCCTGGCCGAAACGTCTTCAAGAAACCAAAGAAGTCCAGTTGCCTTCATCTGAGCCCCTTTGGGTTGTATTTTATGTTTGCATGTTTATTGAGCTGCATGGTTAATATGGTATAGTGTTTAAAAATGTTGTTTTGACGTGTTGTGGTCCCTCTGCTTCGTCTTCTGTACCGGCTGCTTTCCTCTCTTTTTGCTAGTCGTGTTGTTTTCTGGCACAAAAAAGTAAAGCAAGTGAGACTGGGTGGAGTGTGACAGCTCTGCAAACCAGATCAATGCAAACTAGTTGCAGCCATGCTCACACACACACACGCGCGCGTGCGTGTGCGTAAACACTGTTAACAGTATGGTGGATACACTTGGGAAAGCATAAAGAAAGCAGAAAACGTACCTGTGACCTTTAATCAGCTCAGTTCGCTGACATTTTATCTGTTCTGCTGCAGCAGAAGAAACAATTTTCCAGGCAGCAGTCTGATTAATGCAGAGGTTTATAATTATAGAAACATATTTAAAAAACCCCGTCATCATCAGAGGTATTTAAAGAGCTTATAGACTATATTTACTGATGCAGCACATAGAATGTCTGACTTTCATGGCCACATTGACACCGGAGACAAACCATTCGTTTATGAAATTAAATTTTATAAAAGGACATCGCTTTCACTTCATCATTCACTGACGTTCTTTAACCCTGAGACCCTCGGCTGAGGCTGCAGGGAGAAGTGGACTCACTTAAAATAATTCATGTAGGGATTACATTAAACACACACACACACACCTGATGGCATACTACCCTGTCACATTTTGAATAAAACAAGAAACCTCAGGTTTTTGAAAACTAATAAAGTTGGAACTCTGCAGTAGGACTGAGGATCGTCTCATCCCGGTCTGCAAGAGAAAAAAAATAACAAGGTGGCTTTTTCCACTCCTGCTAGGAGCTCCTTCCACTGTTGCTTCTACTGTTTAATTTATTAACTAGGCATCAATGTGACTGACTCCTGGAAATCTCTTCATCTGGGACAGAAGCCAGAAAAGCCCTGACAGGAGCTGTGTGCATGCTGTCACTGTGACCTGTGCAAACCCCACAGTAAACTGACCCTCCAACCTTTGCCTTGAGGGAAACTAGATGCCACGGTCCTGACGGACGTCAGTCTTTTCCCTTTTCACTGATAACCTGGACTACTTTACAGCACATTTTAATTAAAAAGTGGATTTTATAGCTTTTTCAGACATAAGTTTAAGGAAAACACAAGTCAAAAGCTGAGAAGTTGGTTGGTGTGTAATTTTGTTCTGAAATATTAAATATTTTATGCTCAAGATGAAAAATCAGTAGCAGCAAAACTCTGTTGGCTTTGCATCCTGAGACATTCTGGAATAATCTGCATGCATCCAAATATTTTTACTAACTAGACGACCAGAACTTTGGCCTCACTTTGCAAATGTAATAATCATAAAATTCAAATTAATGTATTATAATCAATCAACATTTTTTTAGAATGATGAGACTGAAAAGTGTTGCACAGGTCAGACTGAAATCGATAAATAACCTCAAAATCATTAACTACCCTTAACTCAAACTGTAGAGTTAAGAGGACGCCTCAAGGGTCAGAGATCAGCTCCAAGCAGGAAGCTGGAGTTGTCTGAGCTCTGAAGCTGCTCGACCTCTGCCTGAAGAAAGGAGAGTGAATAGATCATGGCCTGGTTGGGTGAAGCTCATCAATGCTTCTGCATTTACAGAAACATCCTACAACGAGGGAAGCTGTTGTTGGGCATGGTTTTAGCAGATCAAACCACTTTTATGTCAGCCTCGGTGCAGTTTCCGTACCATTCTGTTATGGAGGATGTTGGGTCACTCTCTGCTACAGACTGGTGCACGGCTGAGACTGGCATGTTCCAGCCTCCTTCTAAAATAGATAATTTTTAAAGATACTGTTGGTGGTCCACGTGAGGTCAGAGGTCACGTGCAGGTCCAGGCTTTTAGCTGTCTTCACCAGCTCCAGAGAGGGTTGATATAAACTCTCCTTCTGAAGTCCATAATCATCTCAATCCTCTTTGTCACATTGATGCGTATTTTGTTGTCATACACAGGTCTACCTCTCTCCTATACTCATCATTGCAACCTGAAAGGGAAATTTAGTCTGTTGCCACATTTCCCAGAGTTAGATAAGTGGGAAAAAGCATTTTGTAACCAGCCCAGTCATTAACCTAATCTGGCAGAATTCCATTAGCGTTAGCTTAGCATAAAGCATGTAAGTGAATGGTAACAGCTAGCATTCCATGTGGAAAAAGTCATAAAAGCCACTCAATAATGATCCTAATTTTTTGTTACCTCAATAATAGGTAAAACAAAAGAATTACAGGAGCCGATTTAGACTTGAGACTACGTAACGCTACGTAAAAGTATCGCTGCAAGATGCTAGGACAAGATGAAGCTGCGCCAAAAGAAACCTTCTGTAATCACAAAGGCACAGCTACTAGGCTTTTTTGAAGGAACAGCATAGTAAGTTGCACTAAACATGGTGGAGTACGTCACAAA
This sequence comes from Aphyosemion australe, assembly GCA_006937985.1. Taxonomy (NCBI): domain Eukaryota; kingdom Metazoa; phylum Chordata; class Actinopteri; order Cyprinodontiformes; family Nothobranchiidae; genus Aphyosemion; species Aphyosemion australe. The sequence continues at coordinate 1,298,555 of SSNS01000184.1, forward strand.
CAAAGCAGGTGTCTTTTGGGGTTTCTCTTTGGAACTTGCAGTGGTGGCCTACACTGGTGCCTTGTCCTAATGTAGTCCCAAATCTAAACCGATTCCTGTAATTCCTTCGTGTCACTTATTATTTTCATTTGCAGTCAATAGGATAATTGACGTCATCAAGAAAAATTATCATTATTGAGTAATTTTCACAACTTTTTTACGTTAAATGCTAGCTGTTACCATCCACTTACATTGTTTATGCTAAGCTAAAGCTAACAGAATACTGCCAGATTAGGAGAATGACCTTGCTGGTCACAAAATGCTTTTTCCTCATTTATCTAACTCTGGAGAATTTAGCAACAAACAAAATTTCACTTACAGGTGGAATGTCCCTTTACCAACATGGGTGCTAGGACAAATTTCAGCACAATCATGTGAGTGGTGTGTGCAGGAAGGGGCTCAGGAGACATCCTTGCGGAGCGCCAGTAGAAGATGCACAAGACAAAATATCAATCAAATCCTGACTATAAAGAAAACATCCAAATAAACACATAGACTATATTTGCATGATGTTCGTTTTAGTGCTACAAACTCTTCACCTGTGCAACATTTAAACCCAAATTAAAACCTTTTTCTCCAAATGCTCACTTCTCATGTTACCCTGAAGGTATCAGCATTACAGGTAGAAATATTTAAATTACACTTGCTGTAGTTTCTTTGGTCCAAACATAAAAAGAAGCACACTCAGGTTCTTAAAGAGCTGACAAGAAACTGGGACAAAGATCTTGTCATTCAAAAGCATCAACAGAATTCATCATTCTGTTTTTTTTGCATGATTTGTTATTTTTTATGTTTTTTTTATGAATAATGAATTCAAAAAGATTCATCTTAGTTTTTATCTTGCGCTACTTCAAAAGTACTTTTGAAGCCAAATTATTTCACATTGGCATGCAGAGTTTTTTATACTCCTGTTAACCAGCCATCCTGCCATTTGTTGCTTGTTTTTACAAATAAAAACAAGGCAGTGCAGCTATTCTGTTTAAAACAGACTCCAAGAAAACTTGAATTAATAACAACTCTATGATGCATAAAATAACACTGGGAATAAATAAGAGACAGTATATTCTGGAAGTTGCCTGCAGCTTGTTCTTCTGCTCTGAGTAAAAAATACAATAGGTACATATGGGCATCTGTTCTTTGACAAGTTTACAGGTGTGTGTGTGTGTGTATTCCTTTTTAAAGGATCTGTTCTTATTTCTGTTGTTTTCATTTGTTTTCTCTGCATTACTCAGACTTCCTTTTGCTTGTTTTGTTTTGTTAGCTGGTCTCACTTTGAGGTCTGATTTATTTATTTATTTTTTTTACCAAACAGAAAGAAAGTCTTTCTGTCTCGCGTGTTTTTAGGATTTAGATTTGAAGCAATACGCTCACGACTGCATTAAAGAACCATAAAATTAAAACCAATGACATCAGGGTGTGCCGGTTCTCCACGTGCCACTAAAACTGACCTGAACCCAATAGGTTTAGACTATGTGACTTTGTGTCCTGTGATAGTTGGCACAACGACACTGGTAGGCAAGGTAGGCTAGTACTTACTTTCTACATAGTGGCAGAAGATCATTAAAAATTTGCCTCTGGGTTGTGGGCGGAGCCGTTGGTGGGCGGAGCCATTGGTGCTGCCCCGCCCCTCTTTTCCCGGCTGTTGAGAGCTTTCTGTTTATGCTAGCTCTCTGTGCTAGCATGCAGCACTGGCTGCATTACATCAGCTCCATAAATACAGGTCGATGGTTGAATTAGGAGTTTGTGCTCCACCCAGTGGGTTTGTGACATCACAAACCCAGTCAGTTTTAGGCTGCATTTTTTCGTCTGCTACTGATGCACAGAGATTTGAATGCAGAAATGTTCAGAAATGCAATTGTGAGCTTACATTTTTATAGATATGTCCTGCAGCATAAGAAAAATGCCTCAAGAACATGTTAAAAACAGAACAAACACAATTTTCATTGGAGTGGGTCTTTAATCAGTGCAGTCTCAGTGCTGTGGTGTTGTCTAAAGCCTGACTAAAAAACATCTAGCAGGTTGTCTGTCTCCAAAAATGTGTTCAGCTGGATCATAACTGCTTTTTCAGTTATTTCCCCAATTACAGTGAGTAGATGAATTTAAGGTCTTAACTATATCCTGTTGTGTTTTAGCACTAATCACACTGAAAACTGACATTCCAGCCAGATTGTTCCTGTGTGGCTGTAGAGTCCACTGGTGGTGGATTGTCTGGGTCTTGCAGGTTCTGTGTTGGTAGTTCTGGCTCTGATGATGAACAGGTGGTTTGGATGGAAGGTAAACAAGACACACATCACATTGTGTACTCAAAAAGCATTTTGGAACAACAGCAGTGTATCAGCTAAGCAACTTCCGCCAGTGCCTTCAACACCGAATCCTTAGAATTAGCTGGTTTAGGGTGGAAATATTTTCACATTTGTTTTCCTTTGAACTTTTTTCTCATCTGTAGTGAATAAAGAACCAAAGCCCTTCCTTGCATTTAAAAATACAATAAAAATGTTCTTGTGATTAGGACAAATGCCTAAAAGTTAACATTCAAACCGTTTTCTATGGCTATAATTTAAACGTGTGTTTGGATCAGCTGCAAGTTTAGAAAGTCCATCAGCTGGCCCGTGGACCTTTTTATGGTTGTAGGCGAGTTGTTTTTGCATGCACGTGGGTGGTAGTCATTCTCACAAACCCAACAAAGGGAATAACCTTTTAGTTCTATACTTCAGCTCTTTGGCTCTCACACTGGCGGTTTAATTCAGGAACTTGGGAGGTTAACTTACTCATTACAAATGTTTGTTAACTCTTGTTTTGTTCTGTCAGGACGACGTAAAGAACACCGACATTCTATAGAGCTGTGTGCATTCACAGGTCATGACCTGATGCAACGAGAGCGAAGTCTTTTTAAATACTTTGTAGAAAACTGTAGGTTAGGTCGACAGCTGAGGTCTGATTTAAAGCTGGAGTGGTTGTTTCATTTGCATGCAGCTTTTTATGAATTATTATAAAAAACCTGCTAAAATCTCACAATTTGTATTATCCTAGTGAAGTGCTACTTGCACGGTAAGTGCATTTTGACCTATAGAGCAGATGAATGAACCGTGCTTGAAAGGGAAGTCGTTTTGTCATGCATCCGAAGCTGAACATTTCCCTTTCTGTTTTCCACTCGTCCAACGGGAGGATGCCTGAACTCTTTGTTGCAGGCTCGATGCCTAAACTGTCTGCTTTTTTTTTTTTTTTTTAATCCATCTCCAGTACCCACTGCACTGTGGATGCAGTGCTTTGGATGGAGAATATCACAATGACATTATTCATATGCAGCCAGGTTTAGGTAATCCTTCCAATGCTCAGACCAAACCATAAAAAGGACGATGAATTATTGAAGAGCATCAGAGAAATAGGAAACCTTTTTCTGAATAGAATCAACCTTTTGGGAATGCTTCAAAGAGCATTCAATAGTCTGGAAAAAAAATCCAGCCTTCTCCCTGCTTTATCCCTGTCGAAAAGCTGTGCCCTGGCTCGGAGAGAGAGGCAGAGCACCAGAGGTGGGTGGGGTGGGGGGACTGAAAGCTCACCTATTGTTCACCCTTTATTTGCATGAAATTGTTTACCACCTTTTCATGCTGTTCTCTTTTTCCCGTCCTTGTCCCCTACTGCTCCATTTTCCTCGCTCTCTGATTCCGTTTCTCACTGCTCATTTTAACGGATACAGATGGCAGCCTTTGAGGACAATTAGCTTCAGCTGGCATGCACATTACATGGCTGATGCACAGTGCAGATTCAAAATGAGTGAGCACGAGCTCGAATGGTCCGGCTAAAGTGAAATTCAATATAATGCATGAAAATGCATGAAAAATCTGCAGCATGGATGCCTTATTTTTCTTGGTTTCTAAAAAACACACCCCAAAAAACCCCCCTAACAGCCCAGCAGTGCAAACTTAGAGTAAAAAAGTGTAAAGTATTCAGCAGGAGGTCAGCAAAGGTGGATGCCAGACGTTACATGTTGCCTCCAGCTCTGAATATGGTGGAGCTGGGTGGAAAGTGTGCCAGCCACCAAAACCAAAAACTGAGTTACGTTGTCTTTAGCCAAGACATCTCCTCGTGATGTCTAACCAAATCCAAACATCCCTGAAATGTCCTCATAAGTGCAGCAAATCATGAGCCAGAATAAAGAGATTCTCTCAGTCTTTCAGTTTAAAAGGAAAAAGCTTCTAATGTGTATTTTTTTACTGTGGATAAATCGCAGGAAACGGCTAAACAAATACTGAATGGAGTCTGTGCCTCTGTGCTAAAACCTTCCAGTGAAAGGGAATAGCTCCACGGTGGGGAAATGCTCTTATATTTTCTGTCTGAGAGGTAAATGAGAAGATCAATACTTCTGTCACGTCTGTCAATATGAAGCTGGAGAAAGCAGCCGGTAAGTTAGTGTAAGTGCTGAACGCAGGCCCTGCTCTCCCACACGGTGACAACATTAACAACATCTTAATACTGTTAGCATCTGGGATGTTTCCCTCCTTACGACTCGTTTATCTAATCCCTGTTTAAGGTTTTTCTGAAGGATTGTGGGACAGAACACCCATGGGAAGAGATTTTTAGTCGGGGTGGGACTCGATTAAAACAATTCATCTAATTAATTAGTGGCTTTGTAATTAATTGATCTTGATTAATCGCATTTTAATCGTTCGAGAAAATTTGCACCAAAAGCAAATATTTAACTAAAAATAATGAGGCAGAGAATCAAAAAATAGACATGGACTTTATTATTGTAAAATCAAGCTATTTCTAAAAAAATGCTTTTAAATTGTATTTCAATTCAAAACAGGAAAATAAAGTAGTTTTGAACTGCTGCTGGCACAGAAGCTTCATTGATTGGTCAATTCAGATGATTGACACCTCTTTTGGATCGTTAGGGCCAATAGAATCAAGCGTTACTCACCAAAATTAGATTGACAGCTCTGTCAACCAATGAGACTTGTCATAACACGGACATACACAAACCAGGAAAAAGAAAAGTCCTACTGGATGTTTGAGTTCGAAGCCTGTTTATTCGGTGAAAATGACTTTGTTTTCCGTCTAAACTGTTTTCAGTGGGACACCAGAGCTAGGGCTAATAGTAAACAATAAGAAAGTCTGGATAAAACCAACTTTTCAAGGTGAAACATCAAAGGTAAGAAACAGAGAGACAGAAATGAAGCAAAAACACATGAAGAGGGATTTCTGATCACTCATTTGATTGTAGAGTCAGTTATGTTTGGAGCACATAAAAAAGGTTTGCATGGTCTTGTAGCCAAGGTTCTGAGGTTTCTATAGAGGTGCAGCTTTACGATATGTATTGATAGTTAGGGCATTTATTCTGCCGCTAAACTTCAAAGCCCCCCAATTAGGGGGACCCTTGTGCCCAAATGGCTAATTGCGTTGATTTTTTTAACGCATTATTTTTTTCTAATGAATTAATCATTATTAACGCGTTAAAATCCCACCCCTATTTTTAACTTTTATTTTTGTCAATCAAACAAAATTGAAATAAACGTCTTTTGTTGGTGACTGCTACCATTGAGACTGTAGCAGAGGTATTATGGTTTGGGTTTTCATGACCTTCTTTTACAAAGTGGTTCTGGAATGTGGCAGCAACAGTTAGGTTGTGTAGAATCTGTGAACTTCCATTAATCAAGCTGGCATCAAGGAACCAAAGAAGGCTAGGCGCAGAACTCAGTGGTGTTGACGTCGAGCACGTCTCATAAAATACGTGATAGACGTCTCCCTCCAGTAGTTTTGGTTCTGAACGTCAATGTCACCACAGTTTACCATAACTGTGTTAAATGCATCATTACAGTACATTTCTGTAAATTCGGATGTGATTTTATAGTTAGATTAAGTGAGGCTGCTCCCTCTCAGAATCAGCTTGACACATTTTCCTACTTTTCAGCTAAGAAAAAAATGTAAAATAATTTTCCCAATTTGTAGTTTTTCTTTGAATATTGTTCTGTTATAAACTTGTGCTCAGTGTTAGATGGGTATCTGACGCCTAACTCTGCTCAACCGCTCAATGTCACCTGACCCCCTCTATCAGAAACACAGAGGCTGCAGGAGGAAACAAGAAGCTGCAGCTAAAATCCCTTTATTTGTTGCAAAGCTTTAAAAAACATGCAAACTGTTAAGAAAATACCAGACAAGTTGCAATCGCATCCACATATAAAAAAAAAGATGCAAAGCTGCCCCTCCTATAGGAATGGATGCCTCAGTTTCATCATACTGCACACCCGTACTCTCATATGTTGACTGTAACTTCCCTTCCTTTGCAGACAAAGCCTCCTAAGTGTGGCAACCCCCCATGTTGCTTTGGTCTTCAGAAACCACACAGAGATGGCTGGAGGACATCTTTGGTGCTTTTGAAAAGTGTTTTTTTGAGAACGGGGCTAAAGATGAGCTGCCCAGTGGTGCTTTGGCTCGCACAATCAAGTCACAAGAATTCCAACTTGACTCCTGGCGAGTGGCTTTCTGTGTGGAGTTTGCACATTTGCATCAGTGAGGTGTCTCTTGGTACTCCAGCTTCCTCATAAGGTCCAAAAACACACACTTTGGGTTAATTGGAAATTGTAATTTGCCCTTGGGTGTGTGTGTGTGTGTGTAGATTTCTGTATTGGCTCTTTATTTGTTGGCCCTGTGATGAGCTGGTGACAGTCTGTCCCTCATTTGTCAATGAAACCCTGACCCCTACTTCACACTGGAAGCATCAGCAGAACATCACTGCTTCAAACAGAATCCATTATCGTCTGTGGGGGAGATTCAAACCCTAACCTTAACCTTTTTCAGGCGCGTCCCAGAAGCGGCATGCCGCGCCGCTAAAGATAGGATTGGGTTCTATTTCTGGCACGAGCCGCTTCTGGGATACGTCAATTTCCCAGGTTAACATAGGGCTAGACAGGAAATCACACGTGGTTTCAGTGTAAAACGTCCGGGGGGTTGGATTGGGGGGTTAAACCACCAAATAGTTCCCGAGCACGGCCGTGTCTGCAGCTCACGGCTCCCCACCATGGGGATGGGTCAAATGCGGAGATGTAATTTCACCAGTGTGTGATGATGACTTGGGACTTTACCTTTATGGGACACATCAGTCCGTCGTGGTTTTACCACATGACATGGACATAATGAAAAATAGGAGCTACAACATGACAGAAAAAAACTTCTACAATAAACATTTCAGAAATTGTGCTTTAAAGAGATTCAATGGGCTTAATAAATCTCTGTGATGAATAAAGTTCTGAAACTATTTCCAGCAGAAGCAGAATAATTCATGATTCTTGTTGTCTGCAGATTTTGTCTCTTTTAGTCTTTTCATCGCACACATCAGGAAAACATTGAATACCACTAGCTTTATCCTTTAATGAAGTAAACAACTAAAGTGATTTTAGTATGCTAATATTATTCAGTGGGATTTCAGCCAGCTTGCCCTCCTTCACCCAGCTAGATTTGCCTAATAGCTGTCTGCACCCAGAAGGTAGACGCTACAGGCTAGATTTCCTCAGGCGCTCGGTTCAGACTGCATGATCACAAACCTTCCAGAACACGGCGGGTTTTATGCACCTAAATGAATGTCAAACGGTGCATGCACTGCTCAAAGTGTGAGATGGACTTTGTCACAGAAACCGCTGAGTTCGAGCTGAGCGACAGCAGATGAAGAGCGTGAGATGAAAGAGAGACGCTGGAGACGAAGAAACGATCGGACAGAGATGGATGAAATGGGCAAGGGGGATGTGCGCTTCTATCCGTCTTTGCTTTATGTGTCTATCTATATCTATATCACTTTGTCCATCTGGCTCTGCTCGCGCTGTTTGTCTCCTCTAACTCACGCTGATGGAATTTAGGCAAGGAGTGAGGAAAGATCAAGTCGGTTAGGTTTTATTGCCTCGACCCTCTTTTCCAGTGGGATGTTTCCTGTCAGCTTCACTTACGACTTTGCCACGGCGAGACCACCCACACAAGAACAACTTGGTGGAGCGCATACAGCTAAACGTTCCTGAAAACACACAGATGCTGCTGGAGCCCACATGGATGCAGAGTACTGTATGCATCACCTGCTACACAGCAATGAGTGGTTCTCTTATCCTTTCTTCTCCCTCGCCAAGTTAGAGAGATAAAGACTGCAGGGGGGGAGAGAAAGAGAAAGAGGTGCGGGCGGAGAATGCTTTTGTGTTGTCAGCAGAAACATTGTTTTATGGATGCAATGTTTTCAATGGTGTTGCTACTGTGTGTGTGTGTGTGTGTGTGTGTGTGTGTGTGTGTGTGTGTGTGTGTGTTTCCTCCTTTAGATGCATTTGGCCTCACCTGTCCACAGGGATGAATTAAACCTGTCAAAGTCTTTGTGTGCGCGAGTGTGTGTGTGCGCACGTGTGTGTGTGCGTGTGTGTGTGTGTGTGTGTGTGATGTTCTGAGATGTATTAGGCCTGTCTATGGACACGTTGACTGTTTGTTTTAAGCCTGCCTGCAGGGCTTATGCATTCTGCATGAGACTACTGTGCTTTATGTGTCATATCCATTTGTTTGCCCAAATGCTCAGAGAAAACACTAACACTCAGCAGAGCTTTTGTTTGCCTAGTGCTTACCCTCATGCACACTTGTTTCAGATTCTCACACACACACACACACACACACACACACACACACACACACACACACACCCGCATGAACATTCAATCACTTACGGACTTTGAAGATCCAAGTTGACTCTCCTCCAAAGTCGAACTTTTAACGCTCCGGCTCTTACGAGGATGTATTTTCCAAGGCAGGACTCATATGAGGAATGGTATTCGCATTAATGAATCACTTTGTTGTGTTCTCGGGTTTCTCTCCAACCCTTGGGCGCTTGAAATTGAAAGTGATCAGGCTAAACTCTGATGTTCAGACTGCGTACAGTTACAACAAAACGAGTCTCCAGGTTTAAGTGAACTTAGCACAGATGGGAGCTCGCTAGTGGGAGTAGCAGGAGCGAGAGGCTGCTCGGCTCAACAGATGACTTCAAAATAAATCATTTCAGGACTTGAGTGGGAAAAACACAGACGTGGACATTATAGAGAAAAACTTAATTCTGGGTGAAGTCTGTGTGGTAATTATGTAAAATCTACTCGTCATTACCTCCTGACCTCAATATAAAGAACTATCACAGCTAGATAAAAGGTTTTATGCTACACTATGGGTTCTATTAGTGAACATGCATTTAAATGTGCCTTCATTGTTCTTCTCTTACAGACAAATAGGCCAAACTCTAATATAACATGGTTTAAGTCACATAATTGTTTAATATACGTATAAAAGTTACAAAAACAAGTCGTTTTTAGTCACATACACACAGCTAAGACACACCACCCAGACACTCTTTCATAATAAAAACTAGAAATAAAAGAAAATTAGGTTTATGGTTCTTTGTTGGAACCCTTGTTGGTTTCAGCCTAAGAGCAGCCTCTCAGCGACCCTCGACCTCTATCCAAGTTCATGAGTGAGCTGGGTCTGTGACAACACAACTAACGGGTTCATTTCAAGATGGAGCGTTACAGAAGCAACTAAAGTTACAATGTGTAGTTTTTACCATTAATCTCTGGAAATATCCATCCAAATGTTGTTGAAAAGGAATTAAATGAGGCAGTTGAAAAATATTCGTAAAATCTAACCATAAAAATCGGGACTAAAATATATCGGCGTGGGTCTAAGTGGGCGATGCCATATTAGACGCCATGTTTCCTTCTACTTCACTTTATTTATAAAGCGCCTTCCGCAACCTTATCGGATGCCCAAGGTGCTGAACAAAAAAAAAAAGACCCAGCAAGAAATACATTAAAACAATATAAAACAGCCATAAAAACATAAAACCCTCTTAAAAGATCACATGCTGGACAATGAAGCCACGCTACGACACCAGCTGTTGGAAAGCCATTACATAGAAATGTGTCTGCAAACGAGACTTAAAAACCAGCAAAGAAGATGAGTGGCGCACGGTTAGAGGCCGTTCATTCCACAGCCTCAGAGCCAACACAGAGACTCGTGACTTGTACTTGGAACGTGGAACTACCAACAGTTCCCTATCAGCCGAACGGAGGGCTCTGGGTGGAACATGCCTGTTCAAAAGGCTCACCAAGTAAAGAGGAGCTTCCTTCTACGGGAGCCCATGAGGACAAAACACATTTACAGTTTTGTAACAAGCGGTTACAAAACTTTCTCCATTCATAAACGTTGTTGTTTTAAACATTTCCCTCTTCACTCGTTGCCAGTGATGAAAGGGAGTCTGATGTCCTTTTGCTGGAGGCTGAACGATCTGAAGAAGTATTCGTTCAAAGTTGCACACCCAGGGATTTTTGACCCTAATGGTCATCCGTAGGTAAGGTCTTACTCGAACACAAAAATACTGCTTGCTTGCAGTGATTTAGGTATGTACTGCCCCGTATCGCCAGAGAAAATACACACCATCACTTTAAGGAAAAACACAGAGAAGAAAGGAAAAATGTTTATGATAGTTTCCATTTAAATCATAACATCAAGAAACACGTCTACATGATAGTGTAAAAATAAAGTTTAAATTAAAGCTGCAAGCAGCGTCGTTCGGCCCTCGCAGCTTAGCGCCGCTCCGGCCTCCAGTGGCAGCCCGGGGGGACCTGAGCACCGCCACGGCACAGAAACGTCAACCCCCGCGACCTCTGAAACTGCGAGCCGTCACTTCATCCGCACCTCACCCCAACTCAGCAACTCCTCCGAGCCTGCCAAAAAAAGTATGCATCTCACCACTAGGGGATGCTCTAAACTGACCACGCTAGTGAGTTAAGCGGTGCTTTGTGTTAGTTTGGCGTCAATCAGATGTTGCGTGCATTTTGTAGAAGCAAACAGCTTCAAGGGTCGGAGCTAAAGGGACTTGAACCAACAACCACATAAATATGTTTGGTGCAGTGGTGTGATGACACAAACCAAGTTTCATGGAATTCTGACTATGTTTTTACAAGTTATTAAAGTTTGAATTTATGTAGGGGGCGCTGTGGGTGATAACATTAAAATCCCATTGAGGTAATCTTAGGTTGACAATGATGCTTTTGTGTTATTTTGAGGTCAATCAGATATTCCGTTTGTTATGTAGAGCCAAATGGCTGAAAGGGGGCGGAGCTAAATGGATTTGAACCAACAACCACATAAATATGTTTGGTGCAGTGGTGTGATGACACAAACCAAGTTTCATGGAATTCTGACTATGTTTTTAAAAGTTATTAAAGTTTGAATTTATGTAGGGGGCGCTGTGGGTGATAACATTAAAATCCCATTGAGGTAATCTTAGGTTGACAATGATGCGTTTGTGTTAGTTTGGCATCAATCAGATGTTCCCATTGGTATCTAGAGCCAAATGGCTGAAAAGGGGCGGAGTTAAATTTATTTGAACCAATGAGCACATACATTTGTTGAGTGCAGTGGTGTGATGAGTCCCACCAAGTTTGGTACAGTTTAGAGCTTTTTTGTTGAAGTTATTAAAGTTTTATTGTATCTAGGGAGCGCTGTCCGAAATTGCATTAAAAATCCCATTGAGCAATTTGTAGGTTGACAACAATCATTTGTGTGCATTTTGGTGTGAATTGCACCATGCATGTGTTGCTCAGGGCCAAAAATCTATAAGGGGGCGGGGCTAAAGTGAAATTAACCACTGACGACAGGAATGCGTTGGGCGCTTTTGTGTGATGACACATAGAAAGTTTGGTGCAGCTGTGACCTTGTCTGTAGGAGTTATTACAGTTTATAGGTATGTAGGGGGCGCTGTGGTGAAATAAGATCACGTTCACCAACCATTTGCGCCTGTTTGGTTGAGGGCCTGGATTGTTGTTCACCGTGTTAAATTTCATGCTGATTGGAGGGTGTTAGTGAAAGTTACAGTCAAACGTAAGTTCACGGCGTCACGCCAGACTTCGCCATGGCGTCTGGATCCAAAATGGCCGACTTCCCAGGTAGCAGGCTGACATGGGCCAGATCTGGCTTCAAGCCGGCACATCTGGCATACATCTGGCATGGCAAATGACATGTCAACCAGGCGTGGGCCAGATCTGGCAATGATGGCACGGCTCATATGAGGCATGCCAGCTGTGGGCCAGTTGAGGCTTAGGTTGCTATGGGCCAGATCTGTTCATGCCAGATGTGGGCCAGTTGTGGAAATTGGTATGTCACCCAGTTCACGCGACAAGATTGTCAAGAGCCGATTTAGGAGGGCAAACTAAGGCTTGAGGACCAAAATGCAACCCACCTATAAGCCCACGCACGTATGGGTGAACTATTGTTCAGTCAATACCATCTATTTTTGGGAAGGTGCTCATGTGTGGGGAACAGAAACTTAAGAGGAGCCATACAGGCAAAACTCAATATTTTCAATTATTAGGTTTTGAGCCAGTTTCCTCTCTTAAACTAGGATGATCAGCTGGTAACATGTCCAATCTTTACAATGAAGGTTCAGAGGGATTTTTCAATATTTAATTCCTAGTCTGATTTATGCATTTTTGCATTTATGCATTTATGCATTTTTT
>SSNS01000185.1:0-128032 GCA_006937985.1 Aphyosemion australe
CAAAGATTTTATCCCTTCTGCAGAACCTGGTTCCGCCTGGTACCTCCCTCAAGATCCTAACTTTGTATCCTTGGTAACCGACATATTTATGATCTCTGGCTCCAGGAATGAAGCCATCTGGTCTAAACTTTCTCCTGTCTTATCTGTCCCTAGGTCAGAGTGTTCTCACCTCCCCCTTTGCACAGTTTTATGACTGAAACTCAAAACCTCCACAGGAGATTAAAACCTTCTTGCTTTCGCTGGAACTCACAGCTTGATGTAAACATGCACAAATCATGGTTAAATGCAGATCAATAAAGAGTACAAGAATCATATGTGTATCAATAAACCTGAAAAGAGAAGTGATTAATATATTTGATTCCCTGCATTCTAAGTTCTAAAATTAAAGGTACAACAGGTAAAAAATATTATATCCGACAAAGTCTTGACAAGACCCTAAAAGGAGTGCCGTGTTGATTGGTACAAGCAAGGTCACTAGGTGGATGTCAAGTTTACTAACTAAAGCAAGAATGCAAAATGAAACCTAGGCTAATTGTTATTTGTGGACAACCTAATAAACAGCCTAAACATCATCTTGAATTCTTGAATTTCACAACATTACCTGAGATTTCATCAAGGATAACTCATCGTAAAAGTGGCTCGTTGGTCTAGGAGTATGATTCTCGCTTAGGGTGCGAGAGGTCCCGGGTTCAAATCCCGGACGAGCCCCTTCTAAAGTCATCACTGAGTTGTGTTCCTGACCAAGTAGGCAGAAGCTCAAGAATAATGTGTGAAGAAAACATCCTGATGAAGTACAGCTATTGTCACACACAGCCCATCATTCATTTAGCATTAACACACTAAAACCTTCTCTTCAGACCAACTTCACATTGTATTGAACTTTTCAAATCCTCACCTGAATAAAATTTGAGGGAAACATTTCCTTGTTGGCTGGTTCCTTATACAAGATGAAATGATGATGTGACAAGACCCTTAAAATGGCACCATGTTCCCAAGAACAGTTAACCCTTTCTATGAATATCCATTTTGTTCAATTGTGAATTTGAGTCTGTCCTGACTTGGTTTTTGATGCTGTTCTTTTTTTTAGTTCAGAAAAGCTTTTCATCCTAACCAGTTAAATTGGTCAACATTAACTGAAATTTCTTGAAGGCGGTTTTGTGCTCACCTTGGCTCGTTGGTCTAGGAGTATGATTCTCGCTTTGGGTGCGAGAGGTCCCGGGTTCAAATCCCGGACGAGCCCAACCGTCGTCAGCAGCCATCGATTTTATCGTGAGTTACAAAGTATCAATGAAGAAAGGTTGGGAGCAAGGTTTCTGTTCGTAGAGTTGCTCTATGGTTTGCCACACAAACGCTTTCTAAAATGCAACTTTGTCTCAAAACAATCTTGTTTTTTGCACCAATTCCATACTGTCTTGACGTCTACCCTGTATTAAAAAACAAATGAGTAAGGGATATTACCATAACAGATACACAGTTTGAGTCATGGAAGTCTTGACAAGACCCTAAAAGGAGTGCCATGTTGATTGGTACAAACAAGGTCACAAGGTGGATGTCAAGTTTACTAACTAAAGCAAGAATGCAAAATGAAACCTAGGCTAATTGTTATTTTTGGACAACCTAATAAACAGCCTAAACATCATCTTGAATTCTTGAATTTCACAACATTACCTGAGATTTCATCAAGGATAACGCATCGAAAAAGTGGCTCGTTGGTCTAGGAGTATGATTCTCGCTTAGGGTGCGAGAGGTCCCGGGTTCAAATCCCGGACGAGCCCTTTCTAAAATCATCACTGAATTGTGTTCCTGACCAAGTAGGCAGAAGCTCAAGAATAATGTGTGAAGAAAACATCCTGATGAAGTACGGCTATTCTCACATGCAGCCCATCGTTCATTTAGCATGAACACAATAAAACCTTCTCTTCAGACCAACTTCACATTGTATTGAACTTTCCAAATCCTCACCTGAATAAAATTTGAGGGAAACATTTCCTTGTTGGCTGATTGCTTATACAAGATGAAATGATGATGTGACAAGACCCTTAAAATGGCACCATGTTCCCAGGAACAAGTTACCCGTTCCATGGATAACCATTTTGTTCAATTGTGAAATTGAGCCTGTCCTGACTTGGTTTTCGATGCTGTTTTTTTTAGTGCAAAAGTTTTTCATCCTAACCAGTTAAATTGGTCAACATTAACCAAAATTTCTTGAAGGGTATCATGTGCTCAACTTGGCTCGTTGGTCTAGGAGTATGATTCTCCCTTCGGGTGCGAGAGATCCCAGGTTCAAATCCCGGACGAGCCCAACCGTCGTCAGCAGCCATCGATTTTATCGTGAGTTACAAAGTATCAATGAAGAAAGGTTGGGAGCAAGGTTTCTGTTCGTAGAGTTGCTCTATGGTTTGCCACACAAACGCTTTCTAAAATGCAACTTTGTCTCAAAACAATCTTGTTTTTTGCACCAATTCCATACTGTCTTGACGTCTACCCTGTATTAAAAAACAAATGAGTAAGGGATATTACCATAACAGATACACAGTTTGAGTCATGGAAGTCTTGACAAGACCCTAAAAGGAGTGCCGTGTTGATTGGTACAAGCAAGGTCACTAGGTGGATGTCAAGTTTACTAACTAAAGCAAGAATGCAAAATGAAACCTAGGCTAATTGTTATTTGTGGACAACCTAATAAACAGCCTAAACATCATCTTGAATTCTTGAATTTCACAACATTACCTGAGATTTCATCAAGGATAACTCATCGTAAAAGTGTCTCGTTGGTCTAGGAGTATGATTCTCGCTTAGGGTGCGAGAGGTCCCGGGTTCAAATCCCGGACGAGCCCCTTCTAAAGTCATCACTGAGTTGTGTTCCTGACCAAGTAGGCAGAAGCTCAAGAATAATGTGTGAAGAAAACATCCTGATGAAGTACAGCTATTCTCACACGCAGCCCATCGTTCATTTAGCATGAACACAATAAAACCTTCTCTTCAGACCAACTTCACATTGTATTGAACTTTCCAAATCCTCAACTGAATAAAATTTGAGGGAAACATTTCCTTGTTGGCTGGTTGCTTATACAAGATGAAATGATGATGTGACAAGACCCTTAAAATGGCACCATGTTCCCAGGAACAAGTTACCCGTTCCATGGATAACCATTTTGTTCAATTGTGAAATTGAGCCTGTCCTGACTTGGTTTTCGATGCTGTTTTTTTTAGTTCAGAAGTTTTTCATCCTAACCAGTTAAATTGGTCAACATTAACCAAAATTTCTTGAAGGGTATCATGTTCTCAACTTGGCTCGTTGGTCTAGGAGTATGATGCTCGCTTTGGGTGCGAGAGGTCCCGGGTTCAAATCCCGGACGAGCCCAACCGTCGTCAGCAGCCATCGATTTTATCGTGAGTTACAAATTATCAATGAAGAAAGGTTGGGAGCAAGGTTTCTGTTCGTAGAGTTGCTCTATGGTTTGCCACACAAACGCTTTCTAAAATGCAACTTTGTCTCAAAACAATCTTGTTTTTTGCACCAATTCTATACTGTCTTGAAGTCTACCCTGTATTAAAAAACAAATGAGTAAGGGATAATACCATAACAGATACACAGTTTGAGTCATGGAAGTCTTGACAAGACCCTAAAAGGAGTGCCGTGTTGATTGGTACAAGCAAGGTGACTCTAATATGTCCATGTTAGACACATTAACATAACAGATATGCAGTCGATGTCATGGATGGCTTGACAAGACCCTAAAAGCAGTGCCATGTTGATTGGTACAAACAAGGTCACTAGGTGGATGTCAAGTTTACTAACTAAAGCAAGAATGCAAAATGAAACCTAGGCTAATTGTTATTTTTGGACAACCTAATAAACAGCCTAAATATCATCTTGAATTCTTGAATTTCACAACATTACCTGAGATTTCATCAAGGATAACTCAGTGTAAAAGTGACTCGTTGGTCTAGGAGTATGATTCTCGCTTAGGGTGCGAGAGGTCCCGGGTTCAAATCCCGGACGAGCCCTTTCTAAAGTCATCACTGAGTTGTGTTCCTGACCAAGTAGGCAGAAGCTCAAGAATAGTGTGTGAAGAAAACATCCTGATGAAGTACGGCTATTCTCACACGCAGCCCATCGTTCATTTAGCATGAACACAATAAAACCTTCTCTTCAGACCAACTTCACATTGTATTGAACTTTCCAAATCCTCACCTGAATAAAATTTGAGGGAAACATTTCCTTGTTGGCTGATTGCTTATACAAGATGAAATGATGATGTGACAAGACCCTTAAAATGGCACCATGTTCCCAGGAACAAGTTACCCGTTCCATGGATAACCATTTTGTTCAATTGTGAAATTGAGCCTGTCCTGACTTGGTTTTCGATGCTGTTTTTTTTAGTGCAGAAGTTTTTCATCCTAACCAGTTAAATTGGTCAACATTAACCAAAATTTCTTGAAGGGTATCATGTGCTCAACTTGGCTCGTTGGTCTAGGAGTATGATTCTCGCTTAGGGTGCGAGAGGTCCCGGGTTCAAATCCCGGACGAGCCCTTTCTAAAGTCATCACTGAGTTGTGTTCCTGACCAAGTAGGCAGAAGCTCAAGAATAGTGTGTGAAGAAAACATCCTGATGAAGTACGGCTATTCTCACATGCAGCCCATCGTTCATTTAGCATGAACACAATAAAACCTTCTCTTCAGACCAACTTCACATTGTATTGAACTTTCCAAATCCTCACCTGAATAAAATTTGAGGGAAACATTTCCTTGTTGGCTGGTTGCTTATACAAGATGAAATGATGATGTGACAAGACCCTTAAAATGGCACCATGTTCCCAGGAACAAGTTACCCGTTCCATGGATAACCATTTTGTTCAATTGTGAAATTTAGCCTGTCCTGACTTGGTTTTCGATGCTGTTTTTTTTAGTGCAGAAGTTTTTCATCCTAACCAGTTAAATTGGTCAACATTAACCAAAATTTCTTGAAGGGTATCATGTGCTCAACTTGGCTCGTTGGTCTAGGAGTATGATTCTCGCTTCGGGTGCGAGAGGTCCCGGGTTCAAATCCTGGACGAGCCCAACCGTCGTCAGCAGCCATTGATTTTATCGTGAGTTACAAAGTATCAATGAAGAAAGGTTGGGAGCAAGGTTTCTGTTCGTAGAGTTGCTCTATGGTTTGCCACACAAACGCTTTCTAAAATGCAACTTTGTCTCAAAACAATCTTGTTTTTTGCACCAATTACATACTGTCTTGAAGTCTACCCTGTATTAAAAAACAAATGAGTAAGGGATATTACCATAACAGATACACAGTTTGAGTCATGGAAGTCTTGACAAGACCCTAAAAGGAGTGCCGTGTTGATTGGTACAAGCAAGGTCACTCTAACATGTCCATGTTAGACACATTAACATAACAGATATACAGTCGATGTCATGGATGGTTTGACAAGGCCCTAAAAGCAGTGCCATGTTGATTGGTACAAACAAGGTCACTAGGTGGATGTCAAGTTTACTAACTAAAGCAAGAATGCAAAATGAAACCTAGGCTAATTGTTATTTTTGAACAACCTAATAAACAGCCTAAACTTCATATTGAATTCTTGAATTTCACTACATTACCTGAGATTTCATCAAGGATAACTCATCATAAAAGTGGCTCGTTGGTCTAGGAGTATGATTCTTGCTTTGGGTGCGAGAGGTCCTGGGTTCAAATCCCGGACGAGCCCAACCTTCATCAGTAGCAGTTGACTTTATCGTGAGTTACAAAGTATCAATGAAGAAAGGTTGGGAGGAAGGTATCTGTTCGTTGAGGTGCTCTATGGTTTGCCACACAAACGCTTTCTAAAATGCAACTTTGTCTCAAAACAATCTTGTATTTTGCACCAATTCCATACTGTCTTGAAGTCCACCCTGTATTTAAAACCAAATGAGTAAGGGATATTACCATAACAGATACACAGTTTGAGTCATGGAAGTCTTGACAAGACCCTAAAAGGAGTGCCGTGTTGATTGGTACAAGCAAGGTGACTCTAAAATGTCCATGTTAGACACATTAACATAACAGATATACAGTCGATGTCATGGATGGCTTGACAAGACCCTAAAAGCAGTGCCATGTTGATTGGTACAAACAAGGTCACTAGGTGGATGTCAAGTTTACTAACTAAAGCAAGAATGCAAAATAAAACCTAGACTAATTGTTATTTTTGGACAATCTAATAAACAGCCTAAACTTCATCTTGAATTCTTGAATTTCACTACATTACCATTACCTGAGCCTGCTTGCTCAATTTGGCTCGTTGGTCTAGGAGTGAGCATCTAGCTTCAGGTGCGAGAGGTTCTCGTTTCAAATCCCGGATGACCCCAACCTTCATCTGATTATCAAACTACTGCTTCCTAGAACAATTTGAGAAGCGGCAGTTTTTATCATGTTACAGCCCTTGGCTGTTTGTGTTTTGTATTTTTATTTTCTCTCCTGGGTTCCTCCCTTCCAGTGTGTGTGAGAGACTCATTTTCTGTTTGTCCAGTTCCATTTGTAAATAAATTGTTTCCAATATTTTTGCACCCGAGCATGTGTCCCTAATTCTTGTTACCCAGGTCACCTGGACGACCTGGTCCGTAACAAACTTTACATGTTAATCAGTTTGGACAAATCAGATTTGGACAACTTAGAGTGGGCGTTACGAAACTCCTTCAGACACCAGATCCTCCCAAACACAAATGTGATTCATCCTTAATGTGGTGTAAATCTTATTAACTTAATGTGCAATGAATATGTTAACTATTCATAATATATTATTAATATAAAAGTGAATATACTGACAATTATAATATATTGTCAATTCAACAAGTATGAATATACATATGACTTATAATTTATAAAGTCTTTCATGAGGCAGGAAAGATAAGCTTTATTTAAAGAAGAAAGATATAAACTTTTGCGTCCTCATCCTGGCGTCGTGATTTCTTGATGATATACTGCAGAATCAATGACTTCATTGTTTACCTGCTATGTCCTTGTTTTTTGAGGCACATTGAACGCAGCATCAGTCTCTTGGGCCCAATCTCAATACTCGCACTGCGCCCTACACCTTTCTGTGAAGTGCACATAGAGCAGGTGCGCAGTAAGGCTTCGAGTGCATAGTACACAAGTGTGCTGAATTGGGACAGGGATTGACCGTGACGCATGCTGGGATGCCTGTCGTTGTTTGTGCTACTTTTTAAAAGACCTTTAGTAACAACTTTCAACCAAACAAAAGTTACATCCATTGCTGTCCACATTAAATCTTAGTCTAAAACATTCAGAGCATTGTTACAGCCCCTGGCTGTTTTGTATTTTAACCTTCTCCTTTTGGTTTTCTCCCTTCCTGAGTGTGAGAGGAAAGCACCTGCAGCACCTAGCTCAACTCCCACTAATTGCCTCCAATTTGGGTGTGCCAGCTGTCCCAGATGAAAGTCAGACCTGCCACTGTTTAAAGCTCAGCCACTCCTCAGATTCAGGGGGGCAGCAGGACAGAGAGGTGCTCTCTGTCCTGGTGTCTCCCCGGCAGCAGTTTTTGGTTTTGTTGAATTTTAGATTTTGTAACAGTTTGTCTCTGTTTTGGAGTTTTAAACCTTTTAGAAAGCTTGCTTTCTTAAGGTTTTGTAGTTTTAGCAAACAAAGGTAACCACTAGTGTTTAAAGTGTTTTGATAATGCTCTTTAGGATACAGTTGTAGTGGGGTTTGCATCTTATGGTGTTCAGTAGTTTTTAAAGAGTTTTATGTTGCCTTTTTAGACAAGTTTGCTTTTTGCGTATCTCAGAGACTTTGTAGCTGCTGTTTAGCTGCTGTCGTAGGGTGTCCCAATTCTCAAGTGAGGAAGTTTACCACGCCCCTTTTGCACCCTTGATCCGCACTTCACCCACAATCCATTGCTGCGTGGGAATTTTGAGAAGAAGGTTGAGCAATGGGTCAAGTGTCTTTTCTGAAAACATGTATTTTCAGGGGATAGAAGTTCATTTTAAGACGATTATTGATATTTATTCATGCTCTGAATGTTTATAAATGTGGACAGCAATTAATTTAAATTTAATCAAATAATTGTTTGTGTGTTTGAAAGCTGTTAATAAAGATTTTTTAAAAAGCACAAACGGCGACCGGCATCCCAGCATGCGTCACGATCGATGACGTAATGCTCACTGTCCCAATTCGGCAATTATTTGCACACTTGTGTACTACTCCTCTAAGCGCACTTCACAGAAGGGCGTAGGGCATAGTGCGAGTATTGAAATAGGACCTTTGTGGAAACTAGGTGGTGTACAGCTGCAGTTAGAAAAACCATCGTGGGACAATATTAACTGACGTACGTGCTTCCTGTCTTAACTTGTCAAAATAAAATAAATTTCCTGAAAACCACAAGTTTATGACACAATCTCTGGTTTCTGCAGCAGTGTATTTTTCCAAGCATTCTTAAGGATCTGTGCAACTGAAGCTTTGTGTGAGGTAATTTAAGAGAATTTCTTATTATTGTAACATTTGTGCAGAATTAAACATCAGACAGAATTACATTTTGCCCTTAACAGTAAGGCTGTAACAATATTGGCAATATCGCGATATCGTCGTAGTAAAATTACCACAATATCGTCGTGGTCTTGTCACGATATCGTACAGTACATCTTGAGGTAAAAATAAGGGCCGTGATATACTTGCTGTTTAGCAACGAGTACACATGTTTAAAATGGCTGCCACGCGTAGCTTGCGTTGATTTGAAGTGTCGTTTGTGCGCATCCCCCAAAATTAACGCGACACGACGCACCCAAATGCTGCAATATACGAGCAACCGGTAGGTGGAGTTGACAAAACGAGCGAGACACATGTGACTCCATCACTGGTTTAGAGGTCTTTCACACCATCTACGATACCGCTGCTGTCCTTTTTTCTGCTGTAATCTCAAAATTAACCAGTTTTTAGCTCTTTTATTGACGCCATGTTTGTTTTGGTTGTACCGGCTCTCTCTCCGGTCTGAGTACTCTCGTTTGCCCCCTAGTGGAAAACAACCAGTACTACAACCAGTGCAGCGCTGTATATCTGCAAGTATATGAACAAAGACGCAGCCTGCTGCCCGCGCCAACGCGAGGTTAAACAGCAAGTATATTCCGGCCCTAACACTTTTAAGTCTGCTCCACCAGAGCATAGCAAAGTAAACTACATAGACCATGATCCTTTGCTTCCACGTCATTGGCCAGTTCGCCAATGGGAGTGCGTGCAGCCCACACAGCAAAGAAAAACAAACATGGAGTATGGAGGCTACAGCGATGAATGCAGCACAGAGGATTCCAGTCAAAGTATTTTATGTTGTGAGTCTTATCGTGAGCCTCTCCACAATATCGCAATAAATATTGTATCGTGAAGTTCATATTGTGACAATATCGTATCGTGAGATTTGGATATTGTTACACCCCTAATTAACAGTGGTTCAGAGAAATCCAATAAACAGCTAGGATAAACTCACATCTTCCTGCATCTCCAGCATTCACTTTTCTCTTAAAGGAACAATAACATTAGGCTACAACAGCTTTTAACATAGCCCCATATGGATCATTACAATGTTTAGAAATATGTTCAGATGTTTAAGTTGTTTCATAATAATTCCTAATAATTATATGATGAACTAATAATTTTCTGATTCTGTTGGTTTATTTTTCTGAGCAGAGTGACTGTCTAAACCTCATTTTATTGTACCAATAAAAATGTGTATAATATGTAAATGTCACTGATGAAGAGCAATGTCTTTTCATGTTGAATTTATTGATTATCGAAAACAGAGGATCAAATACAACCTTCACAGAGAGGACAGGGAAAAATAATTGTGATGATGTTTAAACTACAGGGGGATCACACTCCTGAGCCTCCCTGGTAAGGTCTATTCAGGGGTTGTGGAGAGGAGGGTCCATCGAATAGTCGAACCTTGGATTCAGGAGGAGCAGTGTGGTTTTCGTCCTGGCCGTGGAACACTGGACAAGCTCTATACCCTTGGGGGGGAGGGGATTCTGTAGGGTGCGTGGGAGTTTGCCCAACCAATCTACATGTGTTTTGTGGCTTTGGAGAAGACGTTCGACCGCGTCCCTAGGGGGGTCCTGTGGGGGGTACTCTGGGAGTATGGGGTACCAAGCCCCTTGATACTGTTAGGTCTCTGTACGACCAGTGTCAGAGCTTGGTCCGCATTGCCGGCAGAAAGTCAGGCTCGTTTCCGGTGAGAGTTGGACTCCGCCAAGGCTGCCCTTTGTCACCAATTCTGTTCATAACTTTTATGGACAGAATTTCTAGGTGCAGCCAAGGTGGTTAGGGGATCCGTTTTGGTGGCCTAAGGATCAGGTCTCTGCTTTTTGCAGATGATGTGGTCCTGTTGGCTTCGTCAGACCATGATCTCCAGCTTTCGCTGGAGCAGTTAGCAGCTGAGTGTGAAGCAGCTGGGATGAGAATTAGCTCCTCTAAATCCGAGACCATGGTCTTGAGTCAGAAAAGGGTAGAATGCCTTCTCCAGGTCAGGGACGAGGTCCTGTCCCAAGTGGAGGGGTTTAAGTATCTTGGGGTCTTGTTCACGAGTGAGGGAAGGATGGAGTGTGAGATCGATAGGTGGATTGGTGCTGCATCTGCAGTTATGCGGACCGATCTGTCGTGGTGAAGAGAGCTGAGCCGAAAGGTGAAGCTCTCTATTTACCGGTCGACCTTCGTTCCTACCCTCACCTATGGTCACGAGCTTTGGGTAGTGACCGAAAGAACAAGATCACGGATACAAGGGGCCGAAATGAGTTTTCTTCGCAGGGTGGCTGGACTCTCCCTTAGAGATAGGGTGAGAAGCCCGGTCATCTGGGAGGGGCTCGGAGTAGACCCGCTGGTCATCCACATCGAGAGGAGCCAGTTGAGGTGGTTGGGCATCTGATTAGGATGCCTCCTGGACGCCTCCCTGGTGAGGTTTTCCGGGCACGTCCAACCGGGAGGAGACCCAAAGGAAGACCCAAGACACGCTGGAGGGATTATGTCTCTCGGCTGGCCAGGGAACGCCTTGGGATTCCCCCAGAGGAGCTGGCCCAAGTGGCTGGGGAGAGGGAGGTTTGGGCCTCCCCCCTTAAGCTGCTGCCCCCACGACTCGACTCCGAATTAGCGAAAGAAAATGGATGGATGGATGGATGGATGGATGTTTATTTATCAAATGTTCGTAGAAACTGTCCTATATTCCCTCCTACGAATGAAATTTAGAATGTGTGTACAAACAATCCAAATCCTGATTTATGCAACATGCGGTGGCCTCTCATATGCATGTTCCTCCGCAATCGTCTGATGATGTAACGTACCAAAAGTCCACGTATTTCATCAAAATGAAAGATGTTAACTTTTAACTTACAGGCCATGCTCATACGGCCAGGACACGCTGACATCATGGTACCAATATGAGTATCTATGGTCTTGACCCAATATTCTTAACTCATCCTGTGACATATCACAAGACATCAAGATGCTGCAGATCTCAGGACTTCTTATCTATCTTCTTTGAACAAAGTTGATCTCTTCTGGCTCATAAAATGACTATAAGTTTATAAGTTATATATAATAATTTTTTGTTGAATTGACAATATGTTTAGGTCTAAAGTGTTTTAATAATGTGTCCAATACTCTATAGTAATGAATGATGGGTAACATGAATGTTTATTCCTGTAAGGATGTATTTCAGATCTTAAATTACACCAGATTAGTATTTGTTGGAGTTAATGTTAATCTAGCAGTATATTCACACATTAATAATATTATTATGAATGTTTAACATATTCACTTCACATTAATGTTTAATAAGATTTACTCCACATTAAGAATAACCTCTATAAGTGTTAGAGAAAGGAGTGATGTCTGAGGTATTTTGATAACGCCCACTTTAACATGCCAAATTCTGATTCGTCCAAATTAATAAACAATATTTGGTAAAAGCTAGCTCACTCCCTGAACAAGTCAGTTGGGGAAAAATTTCAGAAGCTCTAAGAGTTCTAGCTAGCTGCCCGGTTTGGCCGACTGGGTCAGCAAAAGCATAAGGAACCATCCTCCCATTTTGACCCCAAGATCAAAATCTTCTTTGCAAGCTGCATCAGATGCAAAATAGATCCACCAGCTTCCTGCAGTCACCTGGGAGGTACCCCAGACCAGACGGGTCCGTATTTGAAGCAGAGCTACGGCTCCGATACCTCAGAGGTCAACGCCTCCGACAGTCTGTCCGTACCGACTTCTCTGACCCCCTGGTTCGAACGAGGACCTCTACACAAGGGTTCATGGACTCTGCACACTGGTGTCAGATGGTTTTTATTAATTGATAGTTTGTTAAACCATACAGACTGATTTAACCCAGACATCACAAGTTATTAAGACACTTAAAGTAACACTCCGCAACTTTTACACCTTAAAATTATGCTTTTTTGTAAAGTTTTGGCATACTATCATTTATTATGTTCATTTTTGTATCTGTGATAGTATTGGGGGGTCCCCACGTCTGTTTACCGCACTATACAGTTTTTGAGCTCGGGTCGCTACCGGAAGTACTGACAGGGTGTTGTTTTATGGCAATATATGGCAAGCCAAAGGGATTAAAAAAAGCGTGCGTTTTAAACACGCGTTATGTCCGCCAATATGCGCGTCTTGAACGCGTGTTTTAACGCCAAAGGGGCAAAAACTCGCATGTTCTAAAAGGGAGCATTATGTACGCCAAAACGCTCGTTCAAGACGCGCGTTTTGGTGGATATAATGCGAATTTAGAATGCAATTTTTTGATCCCTTTGACTTGCCATAATTGTATAACGTAGATTCACAGTTTAGCAGTGGCAGATTCCCCAAAGAAAGCTATAAATCCCTTATCAGAGGAATATAGGAAAAGAAAAGAAGGACGTGATAGAACAAGAACAAAGACCAGAGTTATTATTGGGCCATCTTTTCCTCGCTGGAGAGCTCTTTTAGAAAGAAACACATGTACTACGGACTCTGACCTAGCCGTGCTGCTAATGAATAGGTAAGTAATAAATTATTTCACAAGGGTTATTGTGTTTGGTCAGGCATAAAGTTGTTATACAGTCCTGATAAAACTATTTATTCAATGTGTGAAGGTGGAAAAGTTTGTTTTCGTTGTTTTGCCTGAAATTAGGAATATAAACATGCCTCTTATGCCCGAGAGAGAGATTTGACTTTACAACAGTGACGTTACGCAGCAAGCCTTGAGAGGGCGACAAAGAGCATATATCCGCAAAGTTCAGGAATGGGGCTTTAATGTAGGTTTTGCTATAACATCTTAGCTTACATTCCATCATTTCATTAATTGTCTCAGTTATCTTGTTTCAACCATCATTCATCATAATTTGTTCTGTGTCCTCATTAGTTTAGAAATATAGTATTAAATTCATTCTTAATTATATTCTTGACTCTGAATTGTTCTGAAGTGTGTGGTTCCCTGGCAGTCCCTATTAAATCAACATTCAAAGATCAATAAGTTTGATAATTCATATTTATATGGAATATCACATCAATCACATCAATCATTCAAAATATGTAACCACTTCCATCACACTACAGATGATAAATCCTACCTGTGCGTACCCAGGTGTTCGTGTCTGTTCACCGTCATTTACATACAGAAACGCCCTCAATTAACCGTATTTGGTCACACTATGTGCGCAGCTCGGGTGGGGATTCCCTGTGTGGCAACAAGGGTTTGCCAAATGTGGCAGGGTTTTCAACCAGTTTGTCCTACACAACGCCACCTGGGAAATTACACCCCAGGAAATAACACAAATCCACTCTACAGATTATGCAAGAGACGTGGTCCAACTAATAACATGGTTTTACTTATAAAAATCAAAATAAAAGGAAAGAAACTAATATTTATATAAGCAGGCTGAAGCTTACCAGGGTCCAATTCAGCCAGCAAAAATACAAACCAAACCAAACTAAAATCACCCGTCACAGTGCTATGCATCCAGGGAGTGCACGGTGAAGAAACACACACACGTGAAAAACTCCGGTCGTTTTTTTTATTTACACTGACAAATAAACATGTCTGATGATTTTTCAGAATCAGAAGGGTTTTTTTGCCATATGTGCGAGAAATCACAACATTAGGAAATTGCTGCGGTACTTGGTGCAAAAAGAAAGATAAAAAAACAAGAGATAAGCAAATATAAGAAGTAATAATATACTCATGATAAAATAATTATTATAAAAAGTGGCAATAATTAAAGAAGCAGCTACTATATACACAGTGCAGGTACTAATCAGAGTGGATCAGCTTCAGGTACAAACACAACACCAGGTCATGTGACTGGGACCAAGCGGCTGGAGTGGGCAGCCCTAGGATTGACATACATGAGTCCAACAGCAGAGGGGAAGAAACTGTTCTTGTGGCGAGAGGTTCTGGTCCGAATGGATCTGAACCTCCTGCCAGATGCGGCCCGTATCCTGAGAGAGATCCTGTTTGACCACATTCCTAGAGAACAAAGGGCATGCTGTGTGGAGTGGCTGATCCAAAACTTCTCACAAACTACAGCAACCCACAAACTTCGACCATATTCAGCCTGGATCCTTTTCGACTTGACCTGACCTTCCTCTGTCTGTGGCTCGGACCTTCACTGGCCTGGTAAGAGCCCTTCACCATTTTCGGCTGTGATCCTGAGGGTTTCTGTCTAGCCCTTCCTGGAATTCTGCTGGTCTCTGGCTGGCTTTATCTGTTTCTGACAGCCTAAACTGGCTTTCCATCATCTTCGGACTGGATTGCTAGTCCAGTCAAGTTGGCTTGTGTCTGCTGCGCCTGCCTGGATCCTGGTTCTCCTGTGTCTTCCATTACTTGGCCCGACTGCAGTCACAAAGCCTGGTTCTGCTTTGACTTTCTGGCTGGGCCTGTTTTCAGTACCTGGATCTTGGCTGCATGGCTTATCTTGTTGTCAAGTAGGTGCTAAATGCAACACCTCCTGGAGACAGAGCCTTCAATACCTTTCCTGTAACCTGGATTAATTGCTGAACCACTCACAAGCATTACTCTGCTGAGTTGATGCTTTTTAAGATAGGAGACTGAAGATTGTTTACCTCGAGAGGACGTAAAACCTGAAGAGGATTCATCACACAAAGGACTCTTACTGGATCTCACACCTAAACCCAGCTCAGCCGTTCTGCAACCCCCAGAACTGACAGATACTCCAACACCTCCCTGGGAACTAATTCCTGTTTATTTATTGCTCAAAAACATTACTCTGCTGACCTTGTGTTTTGTAAGATAAAGATTATAATGTTTTTCATAGCCTCATTGTTTATCCTGGCTGTTTTGGACTTGGGACCATGTTTTGTCCCCTTGGTGAATATTAATATGCTCAGAATGAGGGATACTTATTATCGCGGCACTAATTCTCACTTAGCTGGGGATACTGAAACTAGACCAACTCACTTTGCTCAGATCTTGAACTTGTGGTCAAACCTGCCTGCAGAAGTACCTAAACTCAAACCTTTTCTTGCTTTACACAATCTTACTCTCTCACTACACAAAACTCACTGCATGGATTCAACATATGTTCTGACTACCCCTAAATATCAAGTGAAACGCAGATTGATGATTGTCTTACTTTTACTATTATCTGGAAATGTGCAACCAAACCCTGGACCTGAGCTACAATATACACAAGCTCCTGCTGATTTCCAACAATTGTCTGGTCTCAAAATCGTTCATCTGAACGTTCACAGCTTATTACCAAAGATAGACATGGTCAGAATCTGGATTAAATCAACTGCAGCTGCAGACATCGTAATCATTTCTGAAACTTGGCTGAGTAAATCCATAACTAATGAGGATATTAACATAGCTGGATACAATGTATATTGCACAGACCGGCCGAACAAAGGTGGGGGTGTAGCTATTTATATTAGATTAAGACTGAATGCATCAATAGCCTTGTCTGAGTCTATCTGTAAACAAATGGAGTTTTTGGCTTTAAATGTGGAAATTGCCAAATCACTTTCTATAACTGTTGCTGGGTGCTATAGGCCTCCATCGGCTTCCAAGGAGGCATTATCATCCTTAAAACATCTCCTGTCCAAATTAAATTATAACGATCTCCTACTGGCTGGTGATTTCAACTGGGACTGGCAAAATGCAGTTTCAGATTAATTCAAAAGCTTCTGTGACTCCATTAATCTCAGCCAGTTGGTAAACCAACCCACAAGACCCAATCTTAAGAATCCTGATAAGTCCAACTTGATTGATTTAATTATAACAAATGTCCCTCATAAATTCTCATCATTAGGTGTTTTCTGCAATGACTTGAGTGATCATTGTGTTGTTGCCACTTGCAGGAGCACTAAAATGCCTAAATCCAAATCACGCATTATCTGCAAGAGAAATTTTAAACAATTCAGTGAAGAATCCAGCTCCGGTGGCCTAGTGGTAGAGTGTCCGCCCCGGGACTGAGAGATCGGGGTTTGAATCCCGGTCGGGTCATACCAAAGACCTTGAAAAAATGGGACCCAATGCCTCCTCGCTTGACACTCAGCATTAAGAGGTTGGATTGGGGGGTTAAACCACCAAATAGTTCCCGAGCGCGGCCACAGCTGCAGCTCACCGCTCCCCGCCATGGGGATGGGTCAAATGCGGAGATGTAATTTCACCATTGTGTGATGATGACTTGGGACTTTAACTTTAACAAGCTTTTCATAAGGATTTGTCCTTGGTTAATTGGAGGCAAATAGATTTGTTACCAGATGTCAAGCTAGCATGGGCATTCTTCAAAGAGACTTTCATGGAAATTGTAAATAAGCACGCCCCCTTCAGGAAACTCAGAATTAAAGGACGAGAAACCCCTGGTTCACCCCCGAGCTGTCAAATATTATCCATCAGCGTAATATGGCATGGGCCAAAGCCAGAAAAGGAAATCTCCCCTCTGATTGGGCTATCTTTAAACAACTAAGAAATAAATGTACTACTCTCATCTCAAAAAGGCCAAATCAGACTATTACTTATCTATCACAACTGAGAACCTAAATAATCCACAGAAATTTTGGAAAGTCATTAAGTCTTTATCTGTCAACTTAACTTCTCATGCTCTTCCAAAATTTGTCCTAAACAACTCTGTCCCAGTGCATGATAAAACTGAGGTTTTAAACTGTTTTAACAAGCATTTTATCTCATCTGGTTCAGTGTCTACTTCTACTGGAACACCCTCTGTGTCCCCCTGCACAGACTCCCAAATGACTCCTGGTGCCTCTTTTAACTTTGTTCCTTTTACTGTAGAGCAAGTGCATAAAATTATTAGAACTCTGGATCCCAGGAAACCCTCTGGCCCAGACATGATAGAACCCTATTTTTTGAAAATGGCGGCTGATTTCATTGCAGAACCTTTTACAGTTCTTTTTAACCTTTCTATCAAAAACAAATACCATCAGTTTGGAAGTCTGCTTTTGTGACTCCTTTACTAAAATGTGGTAACCCAGCTCTATTAACAAATTACAGACCAATATCTAATCTGTGTGTCCTGGCAAAAACTCTAGAGACCCTAGTAAGTGAACAATTGAAAGACTTTTTATATTCAAATGACCTTCTCTCAAGTCTGCAATCAGGTTTCAGAAAAAAGCACAGCACCATCACTGCAGCCACAAAGGTGATCAATGACATTCTTGCTGCTCTTAATAAAAAGCAGTACTGTGCCTCACTTTTTATTGATCTGTCAAAAGCCTTTGACACTGTAGACCATGCTGTTTTAAAACATAAGCTTCCAATTGTTTTGGATTGTCTGAACATGCAATTTCATGGTTCACAGACTACTTGAATGACAGAACTCAATGCGTACAATGTGATGGGTTGTCCTCTGAATTTTTGAGTGTCCACAAGGGAGTACCACAGGGTTCAGTTTTAGGACCCCTCTTGTTCCTTATGTATATTAATGACATAGGACAAAATGTGTCGGATGCTAATATGCACTTTTATGCTGATGACACAATCATTTACTGTTTTGGAACATCTCCCACTAAAGCTGTTGAATTCTTACAGAAAGCTTTAATGAGGTCCAACAAACACTTCTGCAGTTAAAATTGGTCCTCAATGCGAACAAAACTAAACTAATGTTGTTTTCAAACTCTAAAAAAGACTTCTAAGTATGCCCCCAGTGACCACTCTGGAGGGAAATATCATAGAGGTGGTCCACACATACAAATAACTTGGTGTCTGGCTCGATGACTCCCTCTCCTTCAAGCCCCATATAGATAATCTTGTGAAAAAACGCAAACTCAGACTGGGTTTCTTTTTTCGAAATAAACTCTTTTTCTTTTGAGGCAAAAAAATGACTAGTTACTGCAACATTTCTGTCTATTCTGGATTATGGAGACCTTTTGTATATGAATTTATTTATTCTTTATTTAACCAGGAAGGTCCCATTGAGATTAAAAACCTCATTTTCAAGGGAGTCCTGGCCAAGAGGCAGCAAAAGTTGGTTTCAACCACTTTGGAGCCCCTAAAACATGCCCTTGTGTCACGGGTGTCGGCTGGAGGTGAAGATGAGGACCCAAAATGCAGGTGAGAGGCAGGGAGCAAATAGGTAAGGCAGTTGAGAAGTCTTTAATTGACTGAACGGACACAACATAACACAACTGACAATTAACAATGACTCGACAGGGAACAGAAAACAGACAGGGCTTAAATACACCAGGATCAGGGAGCATGGGTGATAGGAGACGAGAGGCAGGTGGGACCAATTAACATGGACAAAGAACTGAACAGAACTGGGGAGACAGGACAGAATGTGACAGTACCCCCCCCCTCAAGGGGCGGCTCCCGACGCCCAAAACAAGGCAGAGGCCAACGGAGGGTGGGAGCAGAACCAAAAACAACCCAAAAAAGGGCGGGAGGGAGGGAACCACCTCGAGGATCTAGGGCAGGGTTTCTCAACCCTGGTCCTCAGCGCCCCCCTGCCCTGCATGTTTTCCATGTTGCCCTTTCAAACACCAGTGTTTTCCCTGCTGCCACACACCTGACACAAATGAGTGAGTGATTAACAGGCTTCTGCAGCCATGTGCTGAAGCAGAGACATGGAAAACATGCAGGACAGGGGGGCGCTGAGGACCAGGGTTGAGAAACCCTGATCTAGGGACCTGCGACGTGGAGCCAGGAGCCGGGACGCTGAGGGCCTGGGAGGTCTGCGCCGCGGACACAGGAGCCGGGACCTGGAGGGCCTGGGGGGCCGGCGCTGTGGGTACAGGAGACAGCAGAGAGTCTCCGGTGCAGAAGCCTGGCTGAGCGGCGGCGGCTCGGGATGTGGAGCCGGGACGATGAGAGGCGGCGGCTCGGGATGTGGAGCCGGGACGATGAGAGGCGGCGGCTCGGGATGTGGAGCCGGGACGATGAGAGGCGGCGGCTCGGGATGTGGAGCCTGGACGATGAGAGGCGGCGGCTCGGGATGTGGAGCCTGGATGAAGAGAGGTTGTGACTGGATAGGCCGGCTGGAAAGGTGCAGTGAGGCTGGAACTCCTGCCTTAGACGGCACAACTGGGACCTTCTCCGTAGGTCTCCCAGCAGGGGTCTCTGTGGCGGCAGGAAGCTGGAGCCTGGATGTGGGTTCCAGAGCAGGGGTCTCTTGAGTAGACGGCACAACTCTGGTCCCTGGAGCCGGAAGGAGCAGGGGTGCCGCTTCGGGAGGTTGGGCGATCGGGGGTTCCGCTGCTGGAGCCAAAGTGAGAGACTGGACCTCCAGAACCAACTGGTGAACCAGGGGAGTTAAAGCCTCAATCTGGAACACCCAGAGGTTGGCGAGGGCCCGAAGCCGGGCCACCTCAGCTTGCAGGCGAACAAACTCTGCGTGGTCGTCTGCGGGCATGGTTCTCCGGTCCGGAACCGGCTGGGCTGATGATGGCAGCTGGAACTCAGAAGGAGTCTCTAAAACGGTTGTGACTCAATGCCGGTCAGCAGAGCAGGGGCCTCTTTGCCAGGCGGCACAACTCTGGAGGACCGGCGCCGTCGTCCGGATCCCCTCCGCGCCTCCGGAGGTGGGTCCGGGAGGGGAGACACCAGGCCGGCTGCGCAGACCCACCGGAGAGTTGGAGCTGACGTCAGGAGGGGCTGCGCCGCACCCGCCATGCTGTTCAGGAAGTAGCGGGGGAGACGGCGGCGGAGCCTGAATCTGCTCCCAACGCCGTGGACCAACCCCCGGGGAACATACTGCCAGTCTGGTGCCCACAAAGCTGGTTCGGTCCTGTAGGTCTTCCCACCAGGATCCTCCATCCGGACCGGGACTGGCAGGTCGGACGGTTGAGGTGGAGGGTTGGCGGCAGCGACGTCTGCGGCGCCGCTGTGGAGGAGGAGAGGAGTCAGGCAGCCGGTGGTCTGGGGAGAGCCACTGGAGCAGGTGCTCCCAGGGCAGAATCTCACTGCTGGGTCCTTTGTTGGGTCGAGTCATTCTGTCACGGGTGTCGGCTGGAGGTGAAGATGAGGACCCAAAATGCAGGTGAGAGGCAGGGAGCAAATAGGTAAGGCGGTTGAGAAGTCTTTAATTGACTGAACGGACACACCATAACACAACTGACAATTAACAATGACTCGACAGGGAACAGAAAACAGACAGGGCTTAAATACACCAGGATCAGGGAGCATGGGTGATTAGGAGACGAGAGGCAGGTGGGACCAATTAACATGGACAAAGAACTGAACAGAACTGGGGAGACAGGACAGAATGTGACACCTTGCTTTGTTATTAGAAGAGTAAGTGCCTTCTGTAATTTTGTACATTACATGTCTGTGTAACTGAAAAATATTGTAACTAACTTTTGCTGCCTCTTGGCCAGGACTCCCTCGAAAATGAGGTTTTTAATCTCAATGGGACCTTCCTGGTTAAATAAAGAATAAATAAAAAAAGTGAGTGGAAACTATGCAGTCTGGCTTCCCGCTGCAGGGGAGCGGCCCTGAGAGCTCAGTGATGATTTACATGTATACCAGGAGGATAAAATGTGGGTCTACATACGAACACCTGTAGGGGTTCTGACCTCAGCTGAAGGACCGTGTCACCACCTGACCCCCATGTGCACAACAACCACATTCAACACATCAATGAGGTCATTTAACAGGACTCACAGTCAGAAGGTCCTGTATTTGAATCCCATTTCTGTGTGGAGTCTCATGTTTTCCTCCAACAGACAGAAAATGGGTAAATAAGTGTCACTATGTTTGTCTTTCTGTGTGTCCCTGTACAGGATGATTAGCACCCTCTCTCATCCATGACCGCTGCAGATAGCTCCCTGAAACCTGCAAAAGGATCCAACAGGTTTTAAAAAATAAATGAAATTCCAGATTTGGGTGTTATGAATATAAAGTCTCTTCATTCAGAGGCTCAGTAAAAAATTTAAATAAACCTAATAAACCTGCATCTGCTCAGTCAAGTTTTTTGAGTTCATCTACAACCTGTGAAGATCTGTAAACATGAAGAAAGCAGACGCATTTTAAACTTTATCCTTTTATTTTATTTATTCTTTATTTAACCAGGAAGGTCCCATTGAGATTAAAAACCTCATTTTCAAGGGAGTCCTGGCAAAGAGGCAGCAAAAGTTGGTTACAAAATTTTTCAGTTACACAGACATGTTATGTAAAAATTACAGAAGGCAGTTACAACACAGGGAATCTGTCTCAAAGGCTCTCAGTCTGGTTTTAAATGTATTCAAGGAGATGAGCTCGGTTAGTTTCCAATTTTCCTGCAGCCTGTTCCATGCAGAAGGAGCAGAGTGAACAAAAGCCCTTTTGCCCAGTTCAGTGCGAGCAAACGGAACACAGAGTAACAACTGATCATTTGCACGCAGACTGTGAGAAGTTACACTTCTCCGTGAGATTAAGTTACAGATGTAGTTGGGTAGTAATCCAAGCATGGCCTTGTAAATGAAAGTGTACCAATGTGCCAACCTCCTGGTGGACAAAGAAGGCCATCCAGGTCTACAGTTGGTAATAAACCTCAGCGAGGCATGATAAACCACATCAATCTTACCAAGACACTGTGCTGAGGCATTCATATACAAAAGGTCTCCATAATCCAGAATAGACAGAAATGTTGCAGTAACTAGTTGGTTTTTTTGCCTCAAAAGAAAAACAGAGTTTATTTCGAAAAAAGAAACCCAGTCTGAGTTTGAGTTTCTTCACAAGATTATCTATATGGGGCTTGAATGCCTTGAATACATTTAAAACCAGACTGAGAGCCTTTGAGACAGATTCCCAGTGTTGTAACTGCCTTCTGTAATTTTGTACATAACATGTCTGTGTAACTGAAAAATTTTGTAACCAACTTTTGCTGCCTCTTTGCCAGGACTCCCTTGAAAATGAGGTTTTTAATCTCAATGGGACCTTCCTGGTTAAATAAAGAATAAATAAATAAATGGAAGCGGGTCAAAGAGACAGTGTCCAGGATGAAATGGGTCAGCTGTGAGCCAACCAGCACGCCTCAATGTCCTGGAGGTGTACAGTTCCTGTATGGAGGGGAGTTTGACCTTCTCAGCAGAGCGTACAACACGCTGCAGCCTCTTCTTGTCCCTGGTGGTAGCTCCAGCATACCACACAGTGATTGAGGAGGTGAGGATGGACTCGATTCAATTCAATTCAATTCAGTTTATTTATATAGCGCCAAATCATGACAAGAGTCGTCTCAAGGCTCTTCACAAAGTAAACATTCCAATACAGTTCAGTTCATTAAGCCAATCAGTAAAAAAGTTTCTTATATAAGGAACCCAGCAGATTGCATCAAGACACTGACTGTGTGTTGATACAATCCTCATACTAAGCAAGCATGTAGCGACAGTGGGAAGGAAAACTCCCTTTTAACAGGAAGAAACCTCCAGAGGATCCTCGATCACTGCGGTGTAGAACTGCCTCATCGACTGTGCTGGCAGGTTGAATTTCTTCAGCTGCCTCAGGAAGTACATTCTCTGCTGGGCCTTTTTTATGGTGTTGGTGATGGTGGGCTCCCACTTAAGATCTTGGGTGATGGTGGTGCCCAGGAAGCGACATGAGTCCACCATCGTGATGGGAGTGTCAGACAGGGTTATGGGGGGGGGGGGGGGGCTGTGTGCTTCCTCCTCCTCCCTACCTCTTGATGAGTCGTTAGCATCGATGCTAACGACTCATCAAGAGGTAGGGAGGAGGGGTATTCGCAGGCAGATGCTGCTCGTTGAGCAACAATAGACAGCTACAGTTTATAAGATCGACCCCCCCATATTCCAGTCAGAATTGACAAAGCTCCTCGGATGAGAAGCGAAATGTCTTCAAGAAACCAAAGAAGTCCAGTTGCCTTCATTTGAACCCCTTGGATTACCATGACGTGGATGACTGAGAACCTTCCCCAGCATAACTGTCAGGTTATCATTTGTGTCCCTACTTTTTATATTCCACTCACCTCTGGTCAAAATCCTTTTTTGAGGACGTTTGGGTGGGCGTGCTGTTTGGCCGAGACGTTCAGCTGGACCCCTCTGTTAACACCGCTGCCTCTAACTCTCCGTTAACAATGCCGCGTCCTGCATTAATTCTCCTCCGCTGCTCCTCCTCCTGGATAATTCCATGACTGAGAGCGTCGCTAGGACCGGCGGCTGATCATTCTCGGATGTAGGAATTTTCCCTCCGGGAAGATGTAAGTAACAAATATACGTGCTT
This sequence comes from Aphyosemion australe, assembly GCA_006937985.1. Taxonomy (NCBI): domain Eukaryota; kingdom Metazoa; phylum Chordata; class Actinopteri; order Cyprinodontiformes; family Nothobranchiidae; genus Aphyosemion; species Aphyosemion australe. The sequence continues at coordinate 23,647 of SSNS01000185.1, forward strand.
TTCTTGATCTGCTCCACACAGTTAAAATCCACTCGTCCACATAAAAACTACCACCGCTTTGCTTTTTATCCCTTAGCTTAAGCTTAGCCCGTGTCGCTTTCCAGCTGTTTCATGTGGTTCGTGGTCGCGGACTTTACCGGCTTTGGAAAAGGGAAAAGTTCTCTCCGACATCCGATCTGGGCGTCTAGAGTCCGATTAGCACCTCCCCCAGCAGCAGCGCTTAGTTCCTTGTTGTTTGAAAATCTTTAGGAGACGAAAAAATAACTTTAGTCAGATCGGAGCAACTCAGACCCATAGGAATCCATTATAACTGCTCGCTTACTTGTATGACCCTGCGTCCCAGAGTGCTTTGCGACGTTACGTCACAATCTATTTTTAGCTACTGTAGAAAGTTCTATTTAGTGATGAATCGCTCCTGTAGACACTAATGGAGGCTGAAGAGACATTTCAGCAGTTAGATTAAGGTGTTAAAAAGACGAACGCACAGCGAGGAGATACATTTCACTTTTGGTTTTACTAACTGGACACTAGGGAGTGCTAAAAGCAAGTCAAAACTGCAAAGTATCCCTTTAATCTCAGTATTTTTTTATTTTTATAATACAAGTACTTGGGATTTATATTTGATGAATTTATGCTGTATGATACAGGTATTAAGGTCCTGGCTGCTTCAGCCAGTAGAGCTCTGGGTTCTGTGATAAACAAGTTACAAATCTGTAAAAATTTAAGTTTTGGTGTATTTTCTCAGTTGTATGATGCCTGTGTTTCACCTGTGTTAAATTATGCTGCTGGTGTATGGGGGGCAGTGCAGAGCCCAGCATTAGATGCCGTGGAAAACCGTGCAATCCGTTGTTTCCTAGGGGTGCATAGGTTTGTCCCAGTACTGGCAGCGCAGGGCGATATGGGGTGGGTCCCAGGTTCAATCCAAAGGAAATGTGAAATGGTTAGATTATGGAATCGACTCATTAACCTGCCTGAAAGTAGAGTGACAAAAAAAGTTTTTATATGGAGTAAGAATAAGGCTCCTTGGGTTAAGAGTTGTAGACAAATGAAGATATAGTCTAATCCACTTTCACTGAAATCTTTATTCTAGCAGACAGTACAGAGCAAGAAGAAAGTCAGGCAACTTTCTTCGACTGTAGCCAATCATCCAAGGGGTTTCTAATATTACAGGTAGGACACAGTCAGTTCAATACAACAGGTGGAAAACAGCTCCAATCATTTTGGCTTTTTTTAAGGAATGGCAGGTAATCATAAAAGTAATCAAGTTTTCAGAAAGCAAACAGGAAGTGAACAAAGGCCCAAAATAAATTATTTCTGTCCAATATTCTAACAGTCTGAAAATAAAATCAGATTTAAAAATGAAACCAATAAATTTGTCATCTATCATCAATCTATAAATATTTGTTTTAACTGATAAAATAATTGATATTTAAATAATATTAGAAACCAAAGGGACTTTTTGAAAGAGGTCTGTAGATTTTGTTTGCAATGAAATAAAATAAGAACAAAGAATGAGACAAATATAACCAACTACCACCAGATTGGCTTCAAATCATAAATAAAACAACTAAAGTAAACATGTCTATTGCACAGTGGAGGCATCAGGTTGTAAACAACATGAATGATTGTACCGCTTTGTAACGGCACTAACAGAACTCCATACAGGGTCAAAGGTAACAGACAGAACCAGTCTGACAGACCCAGATGAGAGTTGGCATCAACTATCAAATCAGAATTAGCTACAGATTCAAATGAGAGGAGTAAATGACTGAACTCTTTATTTTAGTGGTTCCATTTGCTCTCAGCGGGTATGTTGGCATGACAACAGGGTTTAATACTAACCTAAGTTGCTTGATCAGGATTCACAGCTACATTATTCTAAGTGATTGATCAGCTGATGCCAAAACCAGTTCTTTAATATTCCCTTTTAGGTCGTCACCCAACCAACTGCAGCTACAGCAGCTCTTTTAAACCAGAATTTCTCTTAAGTGTCAATATTCTCCAAAGCGTTGATAAATAAGTTTATTTACCCTACAGCTTAGTCTGATAAAACACACACACATCAGGCAAATAAATAATACTTCTGTCATCGGCTGCCCTGATTGATAAAAGATTAAAATGAGCCACAAAACCAGCTCAGTGGCCTAGTGGTATGAGTGCCTGCTTCAGGACTGGGAGATCATGGGTTCAAATCCAAGGTCGGGTCATACCAAAGACCTTTAAAAAGAATGGGACCCAATTCCTCCCCGCTTCGCAAGCAGCAGGGGTTGAATTGGGGGGTTAAACCATCAAATAGTTCCAGAGCCCAGACATGTCTGCAGAGATGTAATTTCACCACACATCAATGTGTGTGACGACTAATAGGACTTTAACTTTACGTCATCAGTCACCCTATGAGACACAGTGACACTGGAAAAAAGCTAGCTTATTAACTGGCTAATTAGTAATTAACACAATGCTAAAGGCTACAAACCCAAAGGTTGTTTTTCACCAGTTTTCTGCTTCAGGTGGCACGTTTCTGTCCGACATTCTCATTACAAGGAGCAGAAAGGGAGCTCTACCTGTACTGTATCTGGAGAACAAAACAGAACTCTAACAAGCAGCCTTCACTAATACTGCTGTCCAAATCCATGCCTACTCACAATGCCTGATCTAAAATACTTGTATTCAGTGTTAAAAAATAAAAAAGGGTTTCAATTTTTGAAGTTAAACAATAATTCAACAACAGGTCCTGTTTCAGCATCTCCAGGCCCTCAGCATACTGATTAGGCGATAGTTGACACAACAGGAAGCAGATGATATCCAGAAGCCGAACAGTGATCCTGCAGATACTGATTCAGGTACTCCTAACAGTAGTATATCTGCATTTTATGGCTCAGTGAAGATGAAGGTAGCTACTACTGTACAGCAGCTGGATCAGTAACACTTCTGACATTTAACCAATCAGAGCAGAGCTGAAGAGGCAGGACCTGCTTCATTTGATCACTTTCATTTTAATATCAGTTAACTCCTACATGAAAAGAACGTTCAGCATTTGGACTCCAAAACTATCAAATTTTACAAGCTTGTAAAAAAGTGTTAAATGATTCAGTCATGTGACCAACCTGCTCTGTGACATCGTAAGAAATGCTTAACATCTCCTTGCTTCAGGGCAGAGATCTGAAACAACCAGTCCATGCATCATCACCATCACCACATTCCCCCATCACCAACAAAGAACGTTACATCCCTAGGTGTCTAAGTAATAGTGGTGTAAACGTTTGATGACGTCAGCTAATTCAAGACAGATTTAAGAATGACTTTTTGTGTAACCTGGGTTTCTGACTGGGTTGTGACTGTTGGTGACATGCTGTGAATGACCTCACTGACAGTTTCCAAAATGTCTCAAATCATTTGCAAGAGTTCTTAATTTCCTTGCATGTTCCTTAGATCTCACTCTTGAATCATTGAAGATTGAAAATGTATCCAATATTTTTGAGCCAAATTTCCTCACAAAGTAATGACTGGGTTTTGGGGGCAAGAAATGTGAGAAACCTTTGAAACCTTTTTGTGAATAAACTGAGACTCTTCGTGGCTAAACTGTATCAACAAAATGTTGCATGACTGATACAATTTGCTTGAAATGAAGTCCTATGCCCCGTGTGACCTGGCCAGACATAGGACTTCTGACAAAATTTCTGTGTACATTATTCAGTGTGATTACAAAACTTAACAGAAATCAGCTATTTTTCTAAACCTAGCTGCTTAAATCTAAAGAGTAATATACTTTTAGCATAATGTATAACTATGTATATTACTCTTTACATTTAAGCAACTAGGTTTAATGGAACCAGTTGACATAACTTGATTAAGTAGGTTCAACATTTCATTTTTAGTCCCTGTCCACACGTAGCCGGCTATCTCCCAAAACGAAGATTTCTTTCTACGATTCGGACTGTCATCCACACGAAAATGCAGATTTATGCAACAAAAACAAATCTTTTGAAAAACTCCAGCCAAAGTGAAGATTTGCGTTTTCTCCGTTTTCAGCGTTTCTGTGTGGACAGAAATAAATGGAGTTTTAGGTTTCATGTCACTGTCTGCGACAAAAATGCTGACGGCCCATGTGCGACCTGTGTTTACACTACAACATGGATGCCCTCAGAGCTTGACATTCTCGTATGTCTTGTTGACTTTATACTCCAAAACTACATTTAAAAGCAATTCTACCTCCTTATCGGTCCACACAAAGGAGCTAGGCACCATATTTCATGTTTTTTTTAAGCTTAGCTGGAAGACGAAATGGATAGGATACTGCCGCCTACAGGTCTGGCATGCCCATGAATGTGCTCAATGCACTTATGCGGTTATGTGTGGATGGAGTTTTTTCTAAAAACAACACGCTATTCTTTGGTGGATATTCGTTTTTTAAAAAACCCGGCTACGTGTGGACAAGGCCTTAGACTGCATGTGTTCATACAGATAATTTATCATAAAAAACTCAAACTTTTCAAGATGATGTGATGTACAGGCTAAGAAGCTTGACAGTTTAAAACACAACTACAGCAGACAGCAGCTCAGCAGAATCTGTCCTGTTGGTTCTATGTGAAATGATTAGTCAGTCCCCTTCAACCCTTCAAGTAAACAGAAAAAACAGTAAAAACAAGTGGTTAGGTCAATGCTGATCTATCAAACTGTGACTCTGAAGTCTTTTTCACATCCTTCTAGTTTCTAGCCAGTGACAAAGACAATCTGTCATAATAACCAGCTCCAGATATTTAAAGTGTGTTTAAAAAAAGTAAAATTTAGAAAATAAAATCCCTCATGAAGCTTTTCTTCAGTGTTGTGTGGCATCAGAACATCGGAGGCGGACCCTGGTCACTCATCATTATTGGAAGCACACAATGAAGACAACAATGTATTTTACAGACAATGAAAGGTTTTCACATTATGGTCAAAACAATAAAAGAACAACACTTATTGTGGTTTTTAACAGTTTCAGCGGGTCAGAGGAAGTCAGAGACTTTAATGACGTCAGAGCTGTTCATCAGCAAGCAGTGAAGAGTGCTTCATTGAAAAAAAAGGTTCCACTTGAGTTAGTGTTGACAGCAAAGCAGAATGATGAAAAAAGTTGTGACAAGCAGCATCCCAGATGTTTCCCAGGACATTCACAACAGATCCTTTTGGATACAAACACAGTCAGAACCGCTTCTCCTTCATTCCAGTGACCTTTAAATTATCAGAACTTTAAGTTGTAAAAGTTTAGTGGAGTTTTTCCAATGAAAGAGCTTGGAGTAGGGGGAAAACTGGTGGAGCTCCCTGGGTACTGCAACTCGTTCAGATGGCCACATCCACACTTTATTTACAACATTTTTAAAAAGACAGCTGTCCTGTATGTGGACACTCAGCCAGGGACTGAAGACTAAACTACACGCCTGAGTTGCTAAATGTGGCTGATTAGCTGGGTCACCAGGGTTCCTAATAAAGTGATGACTCAGCCAAGTGCCATAATGTCTGTTTCCCTTTCCTGTTGAATGAGCCACAGAGCAGAAAATTATCCGAACAGTGGGTCTGTGGTCAAACGTATGAGTTCAATAATCCAGCCTGATATGGGTGTCTGGTTTTACAGTAAGACGCGGTCCATGATCTTCTGAGAAGAGTTCTCCACCATGAGGACATAAATAACTTCTGTACATCTAGTTCTCCACCCAGAACATTAAAAATGTTCTGTTGTTTTATCTACTGAGTCAGAGACTCCATAAAGACCATCTCTGTCCTGAGCTGTCCCACATTCAGTCCTCTCTGGGGGGTGGGGTTCATCTCACCAAGAAAACAACGTACAGCGTATGGATCAAAGAAAAGTTGGGTGTGCCTGACAGTCAGTTGTATTGTAGTGTTCTCCATAGCTCGTGCAACAACAAGACAGCATCACCCTTGTTCTTGCTCAGTGAGCTTTGGGATAATTTTCCCTGGATGAGATGGCATTTGGAGAAGAGGTGAGACTAGATCAGCCTGGATGGATCCATCACCACAGAGCAAACACTCAGGGCTCCTCTTCCTCACATCCTTTGAGGTCTCTGTCCTACCACATTGGCTGTGTGTGTGTGTGTGTGTGTGTGTGTGTGTGTGTGTGTGTGTGTGTGTGTGTGTGTGTGTGTGTGTGTGTGTGTGTGTGTGTGTGTGTGTGTGTGTGTTTCAGACTGTACATGTAGATTAGGAGTTACTTGAGCTGTGGGCTTCATGTCTACGTTTCTGGATGTCAGTCACTAGTGGTGGGTTGCAGGTCATGCGTTAGACATCTCTGCCTTGCTGAGTGCGATGGCCAGCTCCAGGTCTTCTTGTTCCTGCTGTCGGAGTCTCTTCAGTCGCTCACGCTCTGCCCGCTCACTCTCCCGCTTGGCCCACTCCAATTGTTGAGCCTCATTTCCAAACTGGAAAAACAGAGAGAGGAGAGCAGCCCTTCTCAGATGTAGAACTAGTACCTCTGTTGGATCTAATTTACTAAGATGTCAGTCCAGTACTGGCTCGATTTAAATCTACAAACCCCATCAGGTCCAGATTCAAGTTCATTATTACAGTACATACAATTAGCTTGCAATAAAAATAGACTCATTATAAAATGCCAATTAGTCAATTTAGCCTCGTATAAAAGAACCAGCAGACTGGATTTTAATCTTCATTCTGAGCAGCACAGTATGAGGTTGACAGTGGAAATGAAAACATCAGTTCTCCTCCATTCTCCTTTATAAAACATTTATGGAGCACAGGGTCAAGAGTAAATGAAGACACTCCAGGCTGTCTACAGGGTTTCAGACCTCTGTAATGCTGTCTTTGTCTTGTGTAAGTTAACCATGGCAAGCCTGTTATCCATGATGGAAAAGAAAACTAAACTAAGCACAGACTTGTTAACCTATATTTAGAAGAACCACATCATGAACTCACATTTTTAAATTCAGGTCCTGATTTAGAGCAACTGAGTCATAACCCTAGAGGGTCACATCTGTTCTGCAGCTTAGCCTGCATAAGATTACTCAGTGTACCAAAAAAGCATAGGAAGTGCAACTGTCCAAGTGTTATAAGTTTAGACAACCATTTACACACTTTTCTAAAAACTTACATTGAAAAATATATATTTTTTGGTTTTTAATACATTTTTGTACATTTTTATACATTTTCTGTACAAACTTTGTTAAGTTGAGCTTTTTCGTGTCTTCTTCATCTATATTCTTTTTGCTATAAGAGCTGTGTAACACATTTCTCATTTGTGGGATAACAAAGGTCTATTCTACTCTATTGAGTAAAAAATCCACAAAAGTCCCAAAATAACGTGAAACTGACAAAAGAAAAAATAATTTTAAAATGACTGAAAATCAACTAATGAAAATCAGATGATGCTTTTGAATGTGGTTCAATAGAATAACGCAAAAATCAGACAGTCTACAATTCTGAGGAACTTGGATTTATGATTAATATGTCCAACTGTAGTCTCATACATCAGGTGGCTTGGAGATGGTCTTCTAGCCCTTACCTTTAACATGTTGGTCAATGTTCATCATTCTAAACACCTGAGACAACTCTGTCCTCAGCTTTCTGTGGTCCATGCTCAGTGTGGTACACACTCTAATACCAAACGACACTGTGACTACTTTTCTCCATTTAAATTACCAAACAGAAGATACCTGTGCTGCTGATTAGTTTGATGTGTTCACATTAGTTCACATCTTTTCTAAAGGAGCATTTCTTTTAGTCCAGATCAGCTTCATTTTTACTTTCTGTTGAACCACAATTTAAAAGGAACATACCATTTTATTAGTTTATGTTTAGTAAATTTTAATTTAGACAAATGTTTTTATACAGTTTATATACAGTCATCATTTCTTAATAACCCTTTGTATTTACTTAGGATGTCTTTATCTGATATTGGAATTTGTTTGAAACTGAAACAGTGTGTAAATGTGTAAAAAAAAAAAAAAAAAAAAAGGCAAACGCTACTGAAGTTTAGATGGAGGCCTAAAGTTTTTCCAAGCATCAAATTCCTCATGAAAATGAAATAAAGACCTTTTGATAACTGTGCTGCCCCTTTAAGGCAGATGTGTAAGTTTAGTGCTGTTTGTTTTGTACCGTTAGACTTGCCATAGTTCCGCTCAACTGAAAATAACTGTTAAGCTAATTGTCATATCTTCTACATATTTGTTCATCTTTTCTTGCTGAGCCTGAAAGAGCACATGTCTGTAAGTCACATCTGTTTGTTCTGTTAAGTGTATTTATTATAGTTTTACATAATAGTTGAGAATCTTGTGTGAGGATCGTTCTCATTGTGGTAAAAACGGCTGCGATGCCCGTCTATGGGATTTACTGTACAATGTTAGAATCAAGCTAACTGCTAGAATTCTTCCAAGAAAACTTTGTGAATGTTTCATTATAATTTATGGATTTACATGGAAACTACATGAAAGTTCATTATTACATGTTTCTTAATATAAAAGATGGATAATTACATCACAAATGTAACATTATTTTTTCTGTGTTGCAGTTTTACAGTGCTTTCTATAGTAAACATCTAAAACGTTCCTGCTGACTCCTGGATGTTTATTGTGGACCTGTTAAGCTATCTGCCAAGCTAGAACCCAGCTTCACCGCCTAGTGAGGGCAGAATAGTAAAAAGACATCTTCCCAACGGGCTGTTTAAAGAAAAGTGAATCCCTGTGGAAACGGTTCTTCTGCCATTCAAGCTACAATGGACAGTAATGACAACACGCTTGAGACACGGTCAGTATGTTCCAACATTTCACGTGCCAGTCAACGCTCCTCTGCCAGTGCTATTGCAGCCAGAGCACGTGCAAAAGCAGAGGCTGCACGTGCACAAGCATTATTTGCACAGAAAGAGGCAGAAATGATGAAAGCACAAGCATATATTGAAGAGGAACAACAAAAAGTAGCAGCCTCAGCTGCTAGAAAGAAAGCAGAGCTGCAAGCTAGTTTGCATACATTGAGGCTAGAGAGTGAAGCTGCAGCAGCTATTGCCGAAGCTAATGTTCTAGAAGCAGCTGCTGAGAACGAATTTGAGCAGTTGGATCAAGCTTGCCTGAGAAATGAATATGCCGAGCATAAAAAAAGTATTGAGCTTCACCTTGACTCTAGGCTGCCTGAGCCTGCATCAAGACTCATACGCCAAATACCAGTTGACAATGCTAATACAGCTGAAAACAATATGGAGGAAGCAAAAGATAAGCTGAGCAAATGTGGTAACCATGACTTACCTACCCTACGACCATCCAGTCTGAATGAAGATGCTGCTCCATATTACCCTGATACTCACAGCTCACGCAGGACAGGCCTCTTTAGGCAGGAACATCCACATGACTTAAACCCATTCAAAGATTCATACAGTCATGAAATACAGAAGCAGTTCAGCAGTAAATACCAACCTCCTCAGCCTCACACTGTTACTGTTGCCAGACCTAATGATCCCACTTCATCATCTACAACAGACTTTGCAAAGTACCTGATACGTCGTGAGATGATAAGCTCTGGGTTGTTAAGGTTTGATGATCAACCTGAAAATTATTGGGCCTGGAAGCAATCTTTCCACAGCTCTACAGAAGACTTAAACCTAACACCAAGAGAGGAGCTTGATCTGTTATGTAAATGGCTGGGACCAAAATCATCTGAGCATGCAAGGAGAATACGAGCAGTTCACATCAGCGATGCAACAGCAGGTGTACAAATGATATGGCAAAGGTTGGAAGACTGCTACGGATCACCTGAAGCAATCGAAGATGCGCTCTTAAAGAAAGTGGATGATTTTCCAAGAATCTCAAGTCGAGAAAATCAAAAGCTGAGAGAGCTGGGAGATATTCTCTTAGAGCTTGAGGCTGCCAGAGCAGACGGTTTTTTACCAGGACTCAGTTATCTGGATACATCTCGAGGCATCACTCCAATCGTCCAGAAGTTGCCATACTCCCTGCATGACAAGTGGGTCTCTCTAGCATCTCGTTACAAAGAATTAAACCAGACATCTTATCCACCTTTCTCCTTTTTTGCAAAGTTTGTTTGTGATCAAGCCAAAATACTCAATGACCCAAGCTTTGCCTCACTCACAGGTAATTCAAAGTCAGGGAGACCAGAACCCTCTCTTAATCACAACATGAAAATACCCATTTCTGTCAAAAAGACAGAAATCTCAACAAACTCTAACAGCAGTCATAACAAACCCTCAGGGAAAAGAATAGCTGACCCAGACCAGCAGTGTCCACTCCACAACAAACCACACCCCCTCAGGAACTGTCGTGGTTTCAGGAGCAAACCTTTAGATGAAAGGAAAGCTTACCTTAAAGAATATAATATCTGCTTTAAGTGCTGTGCATCAACCTCTCACCTAGCAAAGGACTGTTCAAAAAATGTACTGTGCAGAGAATGTAAAAGCGAGAAACACCCTACTGCATTACATCCAGGAGCAGCCCCTTGGATTACAGAGACTTCTCTAGCCACAAGGGATCAAGGCGGGGAGCAAGATGAAGGAGCTCCTCTAGCTGTCACATCAAAATGTACTGAAATATGTGGAACTACACTCAGGGCAAGATCATGCTCCAAAATTTGTCTTGTCAGACTTTATCCAGCTGGTCAGAAGGAGAAAGCGGTTAAGGCCTATGTTGTTCTTGATGAGCAGAGCAATAAGTCCTTGGCAAAAACAGAGTTTTTTGAACTCTTTGGTGTTACAGAGGGCATGGCAGCATACACCTTAAAGACCTGCTCAGGAGTTATCGAAACCACGGGGCGACGAGCTAACAATTTCGTCATGGAGTCGTTGGATGGAAAGAATAAAATTCCACTCCCCACTTTAATTGAATGCGACATGCTCCCTGATGACAGGTCTGAAATCCCCACGCCTGAGATTACCAAACATTATGCGCATCTCAATCGGGTCATGGATAAAATCCCAGCTCTAGACCCCTCAGCAAGCATCCTCATCCTGCTCGGTCGAGATGTGCCGAGGGCACACAAGGTTCGGGAAAATTGCAATGGACCTCACGATGCCCCCTATGCACAACGCCTCGACTTGGGATGGGTGATTGTAGGAGAGGTTTGCATTGGAAGAGCACACAAACCAGAGCTTGTAAATGTCTACCGTAACAATGTGCTGATCAATGGACGTACATCTCTGTTTGAGCCTTGTACTAACAGTCTCCACATCAAAGAGAAGATAGAAACTGCAATGCATTACATTCACTTTCCTGTAGTTAACCCATCTAAAGACCTGTTTGATGAGAAAGATAACCTTGGAGAAGGAGTCTTCCATCAAACCCCACACGATGACAAGCCTGCCTTGTCTGTGGAAGACAAAGTCTTTCTAGAAATAATGCACAAGGAGGTCTTCATGGATGATTCCAACAGTTGGGTGGCACCATTGCCCTTCAAACAACCAAGGCGCAAACTCCCCAACAACCGTGCACAAGCAGTCAAGCGTCTTTCAACGTTACGACACATGTTTAAAAAGAGGCCGGACATGAAAGAGCATATGATCACCTTCATGCAGAGGATTTTTGAGGCAGGTCATGCTGAACCTGTTTCATCACCCACTGATGGACAAGAGTGCTGGTACCTGCCAATCTTTGGGGTTTACCATCCACATAAACCAGGCCAAGTACGAGTAGTCTTCGACTCCAGCGCTAAGCATGAAGGTGTCTCCCTTAACGAGATCCTGTTGAGCGGCCCTGACTTAAATAACACACTGTTAGGAGTGCTCACTCGCTTTCGCAAGGAACCGGTGGCAGTGGCAGCAGACATAGAACAAATGTACTATTGCTTCAAAGTCCGCGATGATCACAGAGACTTCCTACGTTTCCTCTGGTTCGAGGACAATGACCCCACCAAAAATATTGCAGATTACAGAATGACAGTGCATGTTTTTGGCAACAGCCCGTCTCCCGCTGTTGCCATATATGGCTTAAGGAAGGCTGCTCTGCAAGGACAAGAAGAACACAGCGCAGAGGCTAAAAAATTTGTTCTCAACAATTTTTATGTTGATGATGGTCTTGCCTCATTTCCCACTGATGATGAAGCCATCCAAGTCCTGAAAGAGACCAAGGAAATGTTAGCAGACTCAAATATACGGCTGCATAAAATAGCCTCCAATCACAATAAAGTAGTGGAGGAGTTCCCACCTGAAGAGCGTGCTAAAGGGTTCAAAGATCTAGAGCTTGGTGTAGATCCCTTACCCATGCAAAGAAGCTTAGGTCTCAACTGGCATTTGCAAACTGACAGTTTTACCTTTCTTGTCTCTCAAGAGGAGAAACCCATTACCCGCCGTGGCATTCTCTCCACTGTCAACAGCATATTTGATCCAATGGGATTTGTGGCTCCAGTAGCAATACAGGGCAAGGCTATAGTCAGACAGCTATGCACTGAGCATTGTGAATGGGATGCCTCGATATCTGCCGAAAAGTCAACCCAGTGGAAATCCTGGAGAGACTCTCTCAAATCTCTCGAGCAGCTCCACATACCAAGACCATACCTACCTGTGTCCTTGCTCTCTACACAACATAGAGAACTGTGTGTTTTTTCTGATGCATCCACCATGGCTATCTCTGCAGTTGCCTACCTCAGAGTAGTTGATGATAAAGGACACAGTCTTGTAGGATTCTGCATGGGGAAATCTAAACTAGCTCCCCATCACACCAATACAGTGCCTCGTCTAGAGCTTTGTGCAGCTGTACTTGCAGTTGAGCTAGCTGATACCTTGGTTGATGAGCTAGATACCAAAATCCACGCAGTAAAGTTTTACACAGACTCCAGAGTCGTGTTGGGCTACATCTACAATAGCAACCGCAGATTTTATGTGTATGTTGCTAACAGAGTAGCACGCATCCGGAAGTCATCACAGCCTGAGCAGTGGCACTTTATCAACTCAGAAAACAATCCCGCAGACCATGGTACCAGACCAGTTCCAGCAGCACTGTTGGGAGAAACAAACTGGCTTTCTGGTCCATCCATTCTCAAAAATGATGAGGGAATTACACTTACCCAGCCAGAACCCTTTGAGCTGGTAAAACCAGATGAGGATGTTGATGTGCGTCCCCTAATTGCAACATTTGCAACAATGACTTCTAAAACACTGCTTGGCTCACACAGGTTTGAGCGCTTTTCCAGCTGGAAGACACTCGTATGTGGCATAGCTAAACTCATCCAGAAAATCAGATCTTGTGCTACAGACTCAGAGGGAGATACGCCAAAGACAGATGAGTTTACGCAAGCAAGAACAGTAATCGTACAAGCTGTACAAAAAGAGGCTTTTAAAGAAGACATCAAGAGCCTGTCAAAAGGAGAGGTTGTTTCAAAACACAGTCCTCTCTGGAAACTTGACCCATTCCTAGATTCAGATGGTGTACTGAGGATAGGAGGTCGTACATCATTAGCAACAGTCTCCTGGGAAGAGAAACATCCCATAATCATCCCCAAAAATAGTTATGTTGCAACATTGCTGGTTCGATATTATCATGAACGAGTAGTGCACCAGGGTAGACACTTCACTGAAGGAGCAATCAGGTCTGCGGGGTTGTGGATCCTGGGAGGAAAAAGACTCATATCAAGCACCATACACAAATGTGTCACCTGTAGACGGTTGAGGGGAAGTATGGAAAACCAAAAAATGTCCGACTTACCTGCTGACCGGCTGGTCCAAGCGCCTCCATTCACGCAAGTTGGAGTAGATGTTTTTGGACCATGGACTGTCTCTGCCCGTCGCACCAGAGGAGGTGTCTTAGAAAGTAAGCGTTGGGCTGTGATGTTTACTTGTTTGGTAACAAGAGCAGTTCACATGGAGGTGATAGACTCTCTGTCTACATCAAGCTTCATAAACGCTCTCAGACGGTTCACAGCCATCAGAGGACCAGCAAAGCTTTTTCGTTCTGACAGAGGCACAAACTTTGTTGGTACATGTAAAGAACTTGGAATAACATTAAATGATGCAGAGCTTCAGTCATACCTCAAAGACCAAGGCTGTACCTGGGACTTCAATCTTCCGCACGCCTCCCATATGGGAGGTGCATGGGAAAGAATGATAGGGATTGCTCGTCGCATATTGGACAGCATGTTGCTCAAGGTGCATTCTCCTACTCTTTCACATGAAGTTCTCACCACGCTGATAGCAGAGGTTGTTGCCATAATGAATTCCCGGCCAATAGTTCCGGTATCTTCAGATCCAGATGTGCCAACCGTACTTTCCCCTGCTATGCTTTTAACTCAAAAACTGGAGTCTGTGTCTTCTCCTTCAGGAGACCTCGACCTTAAGGATCTATACCGGAATCAGTGGAAGCAAGTACAAAGTCTTGCTGACTCATTCTGGAAACATTGGCGTCAAGAGTACTTGGCTACTCTCCAGCCAAGAAGGAAATGGCAAGCAGAACAAACCAACCTACAAGTTGGGGATGTTGTCCTTCTAAAGGACAAACAGGCTAAACGGAATGAGTGGCCTACAGGACTTGTTGTAAATACACTTCCGGGTCAAGATAAAAGAGTTCGTAAGGTGGAGGTGAGAGTTATCAAAGGTGGCTCTCCCAGAGTCTATTTGAGACCCGCCACAGACGTAGTGCTGTTACTCAGAGGGACATAGTGGTATAGTGCACAATACCAGACGGGGAGTGTGCTGCCCCTTTAAGGCAGATGTGTAAGTTTAGTGCTGTTTGTTTTGTACCGTTAGACTTGCCATAGTTCCGCTCAACTGAAAATAACTGTTAAGCTAATTGTCATATCTTCTACATATTTGTTCATCTTTTCTTGCTGAGCCTGAAAGAGCACATGTCTGTAAGTCACATCTGTTTGTTCTGTTAAGTGTATTTATTATAGTTTTACATAATAGTTGAGAATCTTGTGTGAGGATCGTTCTCATTGTGGTAAAAACGGCTGCGATGCCCGTCTATGGGATTTACTGTACAATGTTAGAATCAAGCTAACTGCTAGAATTCTTCCAAGAAAACTTTGTGAATGTTTCATTATAATTTATGGATTTACATGGAAACTACATGAAAGTTCATTATTACATGTTTCTTAATATAAAAGATGGATAATTACATCACAAATGTAACATTATTTTTTCTGTGTTGCAGTTTTACAGTGCTTTCTATAGTAAACATCTAAAACGTTCCTGCTGACTCCTGGATGTTTATTGTGGACCTGTTAAGCTATCTGCCAAGCTAGAACCCAGCTTCACCGCCTAGTGAGGGCAGAATAATAACATTTCAAAACTGTTTTGTGTGAATTTATGTGAAGAGTGTCTTACCTTGACTTTTTCAGGTCCTGTCAGAGAGGTGGATTACAAAACAGAAACGTAAATCAGAGATGAGTCAGATCCACACACACGCACGCACGCACGCACGCACGCACGCACGCACGCACGCACGCACGCACGCACGCACGCACGCACGCACGCACACACACAAATGTTTCTATGCAGCCCTCAGACAGTCTTCAGTTATTTGTTTGTACTTTGTAGTTTTGCTTTTCAGCAATAAGTCCTATTGGCTCCAAACTACAAGACTGGGGCAAGTAAAACAACGGGACAAAACAAACTATTAAATTCAGAATGAATGAAATTTAAAATATTGTAAATGACAAAGAAAAACCTTAAAATGTATCTTAAAAGATTTTAAAAAATCAATTTTTGATAAAATTGGGATCTAAAAAATGTTAATCTACATACACACAATACAGATGTATCTGTATCATTCCTACTGGGTACAACAGTTTTATTTATCTTATCAAATTATAACAGAATCCTGTGGGAGTTTATTTTCAGTTTTTATTCAGGATGCTTCAACTTTCAGACAGTTAAATTAAAGGGCACACTCTTTCAGTTTTAGCGTTTAGAGAGGCAACTGAAACTGATCTGGTCTAAAGGTAAAACCTCAGATATATTTGGATTTTAACAAAAAACAGCAACAACATTCTTACTAATCAGAAAAGTCTTCAATCTGAACAAGAATTCCTGTACTTGAACCAAGTGTATGTGTACAAATGGCAAATAAAGACCTTATCTTATTATAAAGATTCAGGATAAGCCAGCAGTTGCTGATCAGATGTATTGATTTACTGATTATCATCATCAGCTTCTCTATAAAAGTCAGTCAGTTTGCTGCTCTGGAGCATACAGGTATGTGTTAGCACAAGAAGGAAAGTCTCCAGAAACTACCTCAGAAAAGCAACTACTGCAAAGCAAATGAATGTTTCTATCATTTTAGCTAGATTCTAATATCTGAATGTCGATAGTAAATTAATGGAAAAGTTCCCAAACCATTACACATTAACTAGATGTTGTGCTTTAGATTGAGCGTTTAGCTCCAATTCAGATGAATTAATCAACGTTCATAAGCATGTCTGTTTTATCCCAACAGTATATAAAGCTGACAGAGACAAGTGGTGAAGCGCAAAACCTGCAGCAGCTCCTACCAGCTCAGCGAATGTGTGCTTGGTGAGAAACGTTCAAATAGACTAAAAGCATGAGAAACAAAAGCACAAACCAACTACAGAGCAGTAATGACTGAACCCAGCAACACACACACACACATGCATGCACGCACACGCATGCACGCATGCACAAGGACATCAAGCATATACATAGCAAAAGACTGAGTCGCCTGTTGAGTGGTGATACTGCTGTTTCTAATGATGGACATCGAATTTAGCCACTTTAACAAATCAAATATAAAATGTACATAATTTTGAGATTAGTTCTAAATTTGCAAAGGCTTTAAACAAAGAGATGCTTGTTTTGTCTGATGGCGTTTTCTGTTACAGCAGGTTTGTGCTGGAGGCATCCTGGTGTCAGACATCAGCCTCCATCAAAGTCTGTGACTACTAATTTTCCTACTGCCAACAAGCTAATTGTCTCAGTCAGTGGCTGAATGATGGTCCAGATGTGTCTCTGAACCCTTAAGAGGTTAAGACCAAAATGTGGTCAGATACTGCAGCCTGGTGGTAAACAGAGCTAATATGATACCTGCTGTCTACGACTTAAGCCTCTCGATGGCAACAAGGCTGTGTATGTTTAAGTTCAAGATGGAGCTTGACTAACCATCAACAACTAACCATAACTAAACTTGACAAAAACAACCAATAATGTCGACTAATTAAAAAAACATTCACAAAGTCAACTTTACCCTTACCCTTAAGAAAGGTGAAGAGGACATTCCTGCTTGCAGAGAAAGCATCAGAGAAAAATTTCTCTGCATGCTGATTGTTCTGTAAAGCTGCTAAATAACAGATTGTCTAAATGGAGCCCTGTGCTTTCTCCACTCTTGCAAATCCAAATATCTGCTGAGAAATACAGAAATATTCTCACCTTCTAGTGATTGTTCTGTTAAGATTTTAATCCAACCACAGCAATGCATGCTGCTGTACCTGCATCTCTCTGTTTTGCATTACAAACAAACTCAACCAATACAATAGCATCACAGACCAACTACAGAAACTAGCTACTAGGTTGTAAACACTCACTCATTCACTTGTGCTTGTGGAGGGTCACAGGGAGATGGAGCATATCTCCAGAAGTGGTAAACAACACACACAGGCACATGCATGCACACACACACGCAGACCTTGTCCTATCCTGCACAATTCTGGTACCAAAAACAAAACCAAGTTGTTCATCAAACACAACAGTACTAAATATTAATGTGTCCCTATGAGGACAAAAACAATATCAGATGGTATTTCTGTCAAACAATTTATCATGCTGGCTTTATAGTGATTATTCTGTTCCGATTGTTAATGTCAAAACCTGCTCCTAGATTTTAGCTTGTTGGACTTGTACCACGCTCACGTGTGTGTTCACTAACACACATAGGTTTCATTGGAGTCAAAACCTACAGTTAAACAGTATCACCAATCTCAACTTACAGAACTAATGTCTATAAAAGCTGAGGTAGAGACTTCAGGAGCTTTACTTGATGCTGAAGATGGGGCGAAGGGGTCTTTTCCACTGAACGGGTCTCCCGGGCCTTTTTTACTCTGAAATGGGTCGATGACATCAGAGGTGAACGACTGAAAGGGGTCACATGGTTTGGAGGACTCTGCTGGGCCAGTCATGTTCACTGGTGTTGTTTTACCTAAAAACATCAAAGCCACAAAAAATACTGTTAACTATGACAGGGGTTCCCAAAATGTTTTCTTTGAGGACCCCCTTTCTCGTGTCCAAGATGAACCAGGACCCCCAACCCCAACTCCTACACGCATAAACACATTAAATGTGATCATTTACAAACTTTCTACAGACATACTGAGCTATAACTTTTATATGGAGTTCTGATTATACTGTAGGGTGTGTTATTGGGATTTTATAAATGAAATTTTTACAAATAAAATCTTGCTAACCTCACAACCTCAGCAAACACAAAATTTTGGGGACCCCCTGCAATCTTGTGGGGACCCCCTTGGGGGTCCCGACCCCCAATTTGGGAACCCCTGAACTACGACATCATCAGCAAAGAACCAGACATGTCAAGAGCACAGCCCACAAATCACCTTTAGCCCATTTTTAAGCTATTTCAGCCTGAAAGATTATACAATCAGTGTTATAACGGGCCTGTGGGTAGCACTCAAACCAGCAAAAAACTGAATCCCAGAATGCACCTGAACCATCGTGTCACTCATGCCTTACAAGCATGACTCCTCCCAGTGAGAGCGGTATCAATCATTGAGCAGTTTCTTTAAAAACAAAACTAATTACTGATTTATTTGTAACCTATTATAAGCTTTTTTGGGAGCTTTTATAGGTATTTAAATTTACAAGCACTTGCAAGTTAATTTAAAAAGATGATTAATGTCTAGTCAAGTGATCTGATGAAGATTAAAATCCATAAATAGCTTTTATAAAAAAAAACATTGAATGTTACCTTTAACATCTACTTGAGACGATTTTTGCAGTACTAACTTTGTTTGTGCTTGAGCCTCATTTGCAGAGGTTTAAGAAGAAACTCTTCACACCTTGATTTGATTTAGTTTCTGCTCAGCTGCACACAGACACACAAGCTGACCTCAAACCAGGTTTTGGCCACAGGAGGTGAGTTTGTATGCCTCCTAATCCTTGCTCGTAACAGGAGACTCAAAGAGAAAACAGTTTCATTTTGAAATAAAAACATATTATATTAGGGGTTTTTTTCCGATAAAATGAATGGAAATATTGAGGCTTTATTCTTAATTTCAGTGTTCATTATGACAGTCCTACACAAAATTATTCATATCAGTCAGAAAGAATCCTTTAATAAAGGCTGCCACCTAAAACTGGATGAGTGAGAATCTATACCAACACACTCACCACTGGGTGGTTTGGGCCTTGGAGGGACACATTTTTTTGGAGGAAGTGCTGGCATGTCACCTTTCCTGCTGAATGGGTCGTCCACAAACACCGCCTAGGGGACAAAACCTTCATGATTACAGTGACAACATTTATAGGACTGTTTCCAAAAAACGTCTTCATAAACTCAATGTCATTTATCACTCAGCAATCCGTTTCGTCACTGGTTCCCCTTTCTCTACTCATCATTGTGATCTGTACTCACTCGTTAACTGGCCATCACTCCATTCCCGCAGGCTGTTACATTGGTATCAATTTATAAACAAAACAATCATCGGTTGAACTCCATCATATCTTCGCTCATTACTCATTACTTCTAGCAAACAGCGCAATTTACGTTCCAGTAACTTAATTTCTATGGTTATTCCCAAAGCTCGCACCTCCTTTGGCCGCTCCTCATTTCAGTTCGACTCATCTGGTTAAATAAAGGTTAAATAAAAATAAAAACAAATGAAGACAACAGTAAGAGGGAAACAGTTATTTTAACAGGCAGCAGCCTCAGTCTCTCTGATTTAGTCATCTAAGTGTGCCGAGTACCCTTAATGGAGCTCTGATTGTGAGAACGGTAGTTAGGTTTTTTGACTATTTGGAGATCAAAATATGGACAAAGACAAACTTATTGAGGACTTTATGTTGGTTCATTGTAGGTTGTGTGGACCTTATCTGGGGTGTACCATGTCCCAATCTATGATACTGCCACAACACATCCCAGTATAATGTCGCTCAGAGATGGATCCCAAACAAAAACTGCTCTAAGACTCTTGCTGTGGTTGCGGACGGTCTACCCGACAAGTCGATGCATTGTTTTACTGGTACAGCTGCTGCCTCTTTGCCCTGGGAGCAGTTCAGCACCATGGTCAGCACCAAGGACAGAGGCATGCCAAATTTGGGCTTCCGCTCCTCCTCCTCCTTTCTCCTGTTTGCAAAGCTGCTCCCAGTCGGCTGATCATCACATCAGCAGGTAATAAGGAGAGCTGCCAGAAGCAAAGGGGGGCTCAGATCTGTGCCGACGCCCCCAGTCGCTCCGTTTTTGTTATAACGGCTTTCCATTTTGAAAAGAGCTCTGTTCGTGCAATGCTTTTGATGACATGTTTGAAATAGAGAGAGGACTCGGATCTGTGCCGATGTCCCTGCCTCTCCGTTATAGCTTTGTGAAAAAGCTTTGTTTGTGTTCAGTTAACTTATTTAAACAGGACACAGATCTGTGCTGGCATCCTCTAAGGTTGGGCGATTAGACGTATTATTTGACCATTGACGATAGGCTGAGCCGTTCAACGGTCGTTTTTACAAGAGGTGATTTGTTTATTTATTTGTTTGCCCGTAAGTTTGTTAATCATTCACTCATGTGTGCAGATATTTTACAAGTTATGCACAGAGTCCATCGCAGAGGTAACATAATCAATCAAGAAAAGATTCCCATCAGAGCATTATCTCTCACTTTCTCCACATCTTGCTGTTGACTGTGCACGCAAGCAGCGCGCTGAAGAGGAGCTCAGAGTGCTTCTGTGACAGACCTGTGCACAAGACCACAATGTCGAGCGCTTCCAGATCTGGAAAGTGAAAACCATTCTTTCAGAGAGTCTGGTAGACTTCAGGTTATTTCTTTCGGAGAAATGTTTCAGGATTTTAAAACTTTGGCTGGAGTAGCGCTCATTATACCAGCACCCGCTTCAAATCCAGTGTGGCAATGGACCACGGATTAATCCAGAACAACATTTAAACAGCCATGAGTCTGTCTGAGGTAAAGGTCCAGAACCTCATGACTATAGCTTCTTTTGCAAGCTCCTTAGAGCCATTTGAATATGGACAGGCAGGTGCACAGTTCAGGTTTACGCGGAGCAGAAGGCATGTGCATTCGGGCCTCAGCAGGTGAAATGTTCCTTATTTAAGTGAAATAGTGTAATTGCATTGTTTATTTGTTACTGGGACACTCTGGTCAGCTTGTTTGAACTAAAAATGAATTAAAAATCAATGGAAATTGAATGGTATTATTGAATGTTTATTATTATTTTAAAAATGATAGTGATAAGAGAAAATTGATCTGGCTGCAAGCAAATGCACCCTCCTCAGAGTGCGTGCAAATCCAACAGCAATTCATTCCATTTCTACTCAAACGCATTAAAGAAGGAAACCCAGTAGCCTATGTTCAAAAAAACAAATATTTTACCTAAATAAAATGCCACAATGGTGGGCACCGCAGGGAAACAAAGATGAGGCATTTTTAAACACTATAACTGTGATTAATACGGGCCGTTTATACGTCACTCGACCAAACAACAAATACAAAATGAAACAAAAAGTAAGAAAAATCCAAATGTCTTTCCATCGAACATATGCATTGCACTTCCATTTAAAAAAAATCCATGTTTGAGCTTCTTCTGTGTTCGCAAATTAGTCCATGCATGATTACATTGCTCAAAAAGTCACGTGTGAATGCATCCCCCATTGTTATTTATTGGACTGACGATTGGAGGTTGGAAAAATTATACATATCACCCAACCCTAGCGTCCTCCTAACTTACCGCATGAATAAAGACAATAAAGTTTCTCTTACTAAATAGAACTTCTACTAAGAAATCACAGTGTAGCCATAGAAACACTACTTGATCTATATGGTGTGTGTGGGTGTGTGTGGGTGTGGGGTGTGCGTGTGCCTGCTCTGTCTTCTTAATCCCCAGTGAGTCGTAGCGGATGGCTGCTCATACTGAGCCAGGATCCTCTGGAGGTTTCTTCCTGTTAAAAGGGAGTTTTCCTTCCCACTGTCGCTACATGCTTGCTTAGTATGAGGATTGTATCAACACACAGTCAGTGTCTTGATGCAATCTGCTGGGTTCCTTATATAGGAAACTTTTTTACTGATTGGCTTAATGAACTGAACTGTATTGGAATGTTTACTTTGTGAAGAGCCTTGAGACGACTCTCGTCGTGATTTGGCGCTATACAAATAAACTGAATTGAATTGAATGTTCAGAAGAACTCGTCAAATAACAATGTTCAGAGGAACGCATAAAGAAAAAGTGCTTAAATGTGTGATTAGTTTTCTTTTTAATACTCTGTACCTCCCCACAGTGCATTCAGCTCATGGTTTGGACCCTAGCACAATACCTTCTGGTAGTCTGGCAGCCAGCTGGCCCTTCCTTCAAAAGAGTCTTTGGGCTTCGACATGTGACTGAAGTCTGCAAACCCAGTCGAGGAGTTCACACTGCTGAACGAGCTGCTCCCAAATGGGTCTAATGGGCTGAACAAGTCTGAAAATACCAACGTCACAGTTTATTTCTGTTCACATACTTCCCGTAAATGGTGACCTTATCCAAAGTTACTGGGTCCATTTTATCATAGATTTTGTTTAAATTATCACATTAGCCAAGTTAACATACCCAGTGTTTGTCTGCAGGTCTTGGAGATAATAAATATTCATGAATTAGAGCAAAATTCTGCAAAACTAAGTTCTTAATACTTGTTTAATATTTTAAACACTGTCTAACTTATTTCAATATAAGTTTGGAGTAGAGGCCAAATTTGTTAATTGGGGTGTCATGTCATCTTTGCACCATTAGTGAAGCTTTCAATACAAAGAGCTTCATTTGAGTATCCCGAAATAGAAGCAGTCAAATGAAACACGCACGCACACACGATACAATACAAAAAGAAAATCCTACCAGGTGCTCTGGATTTTGGGTGGCCTGAAGAAAACGGGTCAGTGGCTGTAAAATAACTGGTTTGCTGTAGAAGACAAAAAGACTCAGTTAGTTTTAACACCATGGCCACACTTCCCAAAGCACTCAAGGGTCATTTAGAGTTAGGTATAGGTCATCTATCACTATGATAAACATGCTTCCCATTTCTTCACCAGCTTTACATCCCGTAGCATGGTCTCATGTAGTACCTTGGAAGGTAAAGTGGCACTTTTACTGAAGGGGTCTGGTGTGGAGAAAGGGTCCACCTTTGTGGTCTTTTTGAAGAAATCTTCTGATGACGCCTTGAACAGATCAGTCTCTTTGAATGGATCCCCTCCAAACGGATCTAAAGAACAAATTATAGACATAACTGTTTCTTAAATCTTGTGGTACACATTTGACACAGTCAGCCTTTTTCCTTACAGAGTGAGATGTAATGTACTTACATCTCTAGGATAAATTTTCTCTGGTATTTTAATGTTAACCTTTAAAAGGTGTGGGACGCTTGTTTAATCGATACATTTGCAGTGGTCTCTGGCAGGAATGAGAAAAGCCCAGAAGCTCCTGAATCAGCATGGAGAAATCTGCTGCAGCAGAGTGGCAGAATACGGCAGAAATTTGAGTCTTATTTCCTTATATTTGGACATTTTGCCTCGGATTGAATAACAGCAAGGTGACTCTAACACTAACTCTGTTTGCTCTGCAACTTTGATGTTTTATCTCCACAAACAGAGTTCTGCTGTGTGTTGGAGTTGCTAATGTTAACAATTAGCTTCTGCTAGTCATGATGTTCTCTGCTGTTTCCTGGACGCTAAACCAACAACAGCCTTCCCTGTCGCGAGTCAAGACGGGTGAGTCCATGAACTATCAGTGACAGTGTGACGTAGATCTGTCAGGCTTTTCAAATTCTAGTGTTTCAACGTCTATTTTGTATCAGAAGCTAATGCAGGCAGTGGTTCCCCTACAAATTTTTCCAGCTGTGGTGCTTGTTGAAGGATCGTGGGGTGGGGGTGGGGTGGGGGGCCTGTGCATCCTGCATGGAAAACTCAGACTGACCAATTCTAATCAGAAACAATCATTAAAAATTGGTTTTCAGTGTTCCACACCCTTAGACAATTTATGATTTGAAAAAAGCATAAATCTGGACTATTTCAAGATTCAAGTTTGTTTAATTTAACCTATTTGGGAGTTCTTTAGCAAACCCTGAGAGTTCATGTGTTATTTCTAAAGGCCTTCACAGCACTATTACACCATATTCAATGATATTTACATGTATTGTGTAGACCAGGGGTGCACGAGCTGCCGCTAGGGGGTGCGCGAGGTAAAAAGCGTAATGGCGGTGAACAGTGATTACACAAAAAATTTTAAAAAATAAAATTTCACATAAAACAATGCCGCCAATTTGCCGCAAAGCCATTGTGGCATCTGGGAGCCTAAGGTCGTTTATAAGAGCTCAGACCATGGCGGTAATGTTGCGCAATCATGTCCGTTTTATACAAGATTACGCGATGGCGGCATAAAGGAGGTATGGGGGCGGTCTCATGTATCTTGGACATAACTTGCTTTTTATTGCGATCGAAACCGCGCTCAATAAGTTTTCTTTTTCAGGAGCAGGTGTGTGTCATCCACCATCCCAGCTGTCAGATGATCAGAGCTGCAGATCTAACGGAGAGAAGCTCCTGGAGCTCTGCATCTCTCCAGTTTATCATTTCAAACTTATGCCCGTGTTTACTTTCATTTTCATTATAGCTCCTGTCCGGAGCTCGGCATTAATTCATCACGATCATGACATCGGCACCGTGTGTCTTATAAAAAGGGCGTTATACCCTGAGTGCAACAGCGCGTCTCCCGCGGCCGCTTCCCCTCTCAATGTGCAGACGTGCAGCGGCAAAAATCAAACCCGTGTGCCGAACTAAATTAACTTGTTTAAAAGTGAATTGAAACTGCATCCTGCAATGAAAAATACCGTGCGGAGGAAGCTCATTAAAACACGTCATCACAACAAACTCCAGGCGGAGTGAGGTGGGTTTTATGGCTCACTGCAGAAATAAAAACACACGGAGAATCAACATCAAACGCAGCTAATCTCCACTTCCACCCACTAGGAGCCGATGCGGCTAATAAATAAATAAATAATAATACATAATAATAATAATATAATAATAAATCTCAACACGCAAAGTAGTGAGATTATTTCTTTTCTGCACTATTTAGTCTGTTGAGAGTTTTAATTATTAAAATCTGTTATATGATTACTGACAGCAGCTACATTTAAGTTTCACTTCCTGGACATGATCATCCTGAGAGTTTTAGCTGAACACAGCTGCTGGACTTTTCTAGTTATCTTGAAGACATTTAGCCTCTCATCCTAGAGGCTCCTTCAGTTCCCAGACTTTGTAGGAGGCTGTGAGTTGTGGTCAGAAACAAACACACTGATTGTGCTGCAAGTCTTTTTTTTCTTTCTTTCTTGAAAACATGTTTTTGGGGGATGGGGGTGCGTCAACACGGTTGGGACATAGAAGGGGGTGCGCGGCTAAATAAGTTTGGGAACCGCTGGTGTAGACTGATACCTACAGGTTGGTATTAGGTGTAGTTCCAAGTTATCAAGCAGTTTCCCAAGTTTAATGGGTTTTTTAAACAACTTAATTAACTATTAATTGGCTTTAGAAATGCATTATCCTTTGCTAATAACTAAGCTAGCACCTTTGTATCCATAACATACCTGCAGATGATGATGATGGTGGCTTTGCAAAGGGGTCACTTAGAAATGGATCACCTATAACAAGAAATTGTGTCAAGTAGTGAACTCCAGAAAAAAAGTGTAACAAAGATAAGGCTCTCTGTGAGTCTTTCAGCAGCAAATAGCTGAATCAGGTGACTCACAGAGAGAAAACAAACCTACAACAGAAAGAAGGGCTGGAGATCACTGATCACCTTTTAGCTTTTATTGTCCAAACCGACTAAAGCATCAAGACAAAAAAAGAGGCAGGTAGCCAGATGTAAATGTCACAGAGAGACGACCCAAGAGGCGGCTACATTTCCTGAATAGTGCCTCGGATCATTAGGGCACTCAAGGTCTTCCATAAAGGAAAAGGTTGGTTCAAGGTGGGGAGAGGTGGCGACATGGTCAATATACTGTTTGGTAGAAAAGCCTCACTCTAAATACTGTGAAACACTTTGGTGTCGATAAAGAACTGAATTTGTCCTTTTTTCTTTCATGAGTTAAATGTCATCTATCTATTTCTGTTGATTTTGTTCATTTTTTGGACTCTTGACATGTCAGTTTCTGAAACAATGTCATATTTGTCTTATACTTAGTTTCCATCTCTTGTCTTTTGCTCAGTGAGATGTTTGTTTAAACGTGTGGAGGTGTGGGTTAGTTAAGCTCTACCTTTCCATGGACAGAGCAATAAGCCTGTAATTTGACTTAGAGCCAATTTATCCTTGCTCCATGTCAGCCCCAGCCCACATGCTCCCCCATGCATGTTTTACAATAGTGTGACTGTTACGCAATACGTCCACAAGGGAGCAGTACAGAGTTCAAAATTCCCACTCTACTTAAGCCGGACATACACGGTGTGATTTTTGGACCGTTTTGAGACGATTTTCCTCTCGTATGTTAATCTTTGCAGTCGGGGCGAGTTTTGCATCGTGCGTTGTGTAGTATACAAGGGGGTAACAAGAGGTGATTAACGCCTCACCACCAGCTCCCGATCAGCAATTGTACAGTTGCACAAATATCAAACGTGATATTTTGCTCGTCCGTCGTGAAGGTATCGCACAGTTGAAGCAGCGCTGCAACCCAAAAGCACCAGAACCGCTTATACAGCACATGTGCCAACCCAGCTCCACAGGTATTTCTGTGTCAACACAGGTCGTTTCCTTTTATTTTTACACTTTCCTCCACACACATGGACGAGGATTGTTTTCGTGTTTTCCGTGTTTATGTCAAATAAAACAGTCCCCATAAACCCTGTGTGTCCTACTACGGCAAGACCAAAGGACAACATACTATGTCAATAAGGCTATGTTCACACTGCAGGCAAAAGCGCATCAAATCCGCATATTGACCTGCCTGTGACCCTTATCTGATTTTTTTGTGACAGTCTGAACAGCACAGATCCGATTTTTCCTAATCCGATCCAGGCCGTTTCAATATGTAGTACTTATTGCGACACATATGCGCATTTTTTGAAAGTGACTGCAGTCTGAACGGTCATGTCGCATTAAATCCGCCTCCTATCCGAGTTTTTTGCAGTCTGAACGGTCATGTCGCATTAAATCCACCTCCTACGTCACTGCTGAGTGGAGGTTTCGTTTCGTTTTATTGAGATCCTCATTAGCTTCTGCCTAAATGCAGATGCTAGTCTTCCTGGGGTCTCATACATCCTCATACAATGATTTACTTTACATAAGATAATCCACGCGCGCACACACACACACACACACACAAACATATCCCTAATTCACATGATCCATAGAAGCTCAAGATGAAATTGCATATTTAGAACAAAATTACATATACAAACTAATATCAGGAAAGGAGTTAATCACTACAAATTAATATTGAAAAATAAAGTACAACAGAATGGTGGCTTCATGTCCATGGTTTCATTTCATAGTCCACCGATACCTACTATACAGCCTTCAAACCAAATACCCAATCTTTCATTACAAAATTCATAATCACAATACAATTGAATGTGTAAACAAAAAAATTTTAAGTTTCTTCTGAAACAAAATTGTATTACTTTCAAATATTAAAAATCTAGGTAATGCATTCCATGCAACCACAGCTCTATAGTGAAATGCTCGCTGAATTTGATTTGTTCTACTGCGTGGTAAAACACCTTTCATCTCATTTATCTGCCGTGTATTATAGGTATGATTGTCTGAGAAAAATATTAACTTACTATGTATAATTTTTGGTATTTTTGTAATTATAATTTTCCTCGCAAGTGTCACCAAGAAATACTTCAATCTACTCTTCACATTGAGCCAAGCAAGTTTGTCATGCATAGTTCTCACATTTGTTCTGTAAGAACAGCCTAAAACAATACGAGCAGCTTTATTTTGTGCTACTTGTAGTTTATGCAAATTATTTTCACTTGTGCTGGACCAAATAATAGATGCTTGGTCTACACAAGAAAGCACTAACGATTGAACAAGGCTTTTAAGTAACCATTGTGGTATATATTTACAACTGAATTTAATTATGCCCATACTTCTCCCCATTTTCTGTAAAACATAATTAATCTGGCTTGTCCATGATAACTTACAATCAACTATTACTCCCAGTAATTTTACTTCTTCTAATTGTTCAATTACATTGTTACCCAGAGTTAAATGTAGCTTTGGTATAATCTGTAAAATATATTTGGAGCCATTTACATTTAGTTTTTCCTGCATTGGCCACTAATTTATTAGCATTTATCCACTGCTCTACTATTCTTAACTCATTATTTAAAATGTCATTTAATGCACTCTCCGTATGTGCTGAAGCTAAAACAGTAATGTCATCAGCATATATAGCTGTGGTTGCATGTTGCAGCACCCAGGGAAAATCATTCATAAAAATAGAAGATAAAAGAGGTCCCAAACTTCCCTGTGGAACACCACATTCCATCTGACCTTTTTCAGATAAACTACCATTGAAATACAATTTATAATCTCTATTAGTAAGATAACTTTTAGTCCAGTTAAGAGCAGATGAATGAAATCCATAGTATTTAAGTTTTTATAATAAAATATCATGATCTAAAACATCAAAAGCTGCACTTAAATCAAGAAATATAGAACCAATTACCTTATTATTATCAATATTCTCCAAACAATAATCAGTTATTTGAATAAGTGCAGTAGTGGTTGAATGATTCGTTTTGTAGGCATGTTGATATATTGTATTCAATTTATATACCTCAAAATAATCTTGAATTTGGTCATATGCAATTTTTTCCATAATTTTACTTAAAGCTGGTAACAAACATATTGGTCTACTGTTTTGACCAGACAGTGGTTCTCTATTGTTCTTAATTAAAGGAATTATTTTTGCTGTTTTCCATTGAGATGGGAAAATACCTTCTTTAAAACTTCCATTTATTATATGAGCAATAGGACATGAAATAAAATCTACCACCAACTTTAACAATTTAATATCAATATTATCTATGCCCGATGGTTTATTTTTACTCTTTAATATTATCTCCTTAACCTCGTCTTCTGTTACTTCAACAAATTGAAATTGACAGTTTTTATTTAACATTATTTTGCGTCTAATTAGTTGATAGGAGATATTTTCGTTTTTGACTATTTTCCATGGAATCTCGCAACAACTTAATTTTCTTAGTTAAAAACTGACTTAAATAGTTTGCTATATCAGTTGGTGTAGTGAGATAAGTTCCCCCAACATCTAAAAAAATTGGAGTCAACCTATTATGCTTACCCATCATTTCATTCAATGTACCCCATATTTTTGCATTATCCAATTTTGCATCAATTAGTCTTTTTTGATAATACAATCGTTTTTTATGATTATTTAATTTAGTTACAAAATTTCGTAATCTACGATACTCTTTCCATTTATCTGACTAATTGTTTTTACTGCCTCTTTTTTAATTTTATCCCTTTGCCTCATATATTCCTTTAATTCTTCATCCAGCCATGGAGCAAATACCCTTCTCACAGCTCGTTTCCTCATAGGAACATGTCTGTCTAACACCTTTGTTAATAATTCATTGAAAACTGCTACTGCTTGACCTGGATCATCTTCACTTAACACTTGTATCCAACTTATTTTCCTCACAACTTCTATAAAATCATCCTCATTAAGGTATTTAAACTAGCCTAGTGAACTAGACCAATTCTTGCTTTGCAGAGTTTGCAGAGTCTAGGCACGCTTCATAGGAACCCTCGCAGCCTGTGGCTGTCCAATCACAGCTCGCTATAGTTTTGGTTGGGCCAATCAAAGCGCTCTATATCATGGGCCAATCACAGAGCGGGAGTAGCCGATGACGTCAGCGCTGCGGCCACGAACCCAAGCAACATGGCGGCAACTCGGGAAACACGTTCGTTTGAAACGGCTTTGTCATCAACATTGGATTATTTAGACTCCAACGTGCGTAAGTCTGTCTGATATACTTAGCGGCTTCTTATTTTTATCAAAGAAAGCAGTGCAATGTCCCAGTACACCTGATATTCGCGTGTTTTCATACAAAAACGACAGAAATCATTGATGTTAGACGCCATTAAAGCCTCCCGCTTTTCCATCGCTGTGGTTACGTCATGTTGTTCGTCACTCTGATTGGTCCTAGCGCTATCCAATTGCGTGCTGACATTTTGAAAGACAACCGTAGATCCCGCCTCACGACTGAGAGCCGTCAATGGTTCGTGGCCAGACTATATATACACATATATAGGATGGCTTGCCAGGCTATATTTAAACATCCGTCTGCACACAAATAGTTGGCCTTTTTTAGGCATCTTTGTTTTCCTCGTTACTGCAATTAAATTATGATCACTACAACCTACTGGAATCGAGACGGCTTCAGAACATAAATTTGTCATATTAGTAAAAATTAAGTCAATCAAAGTTGCAGAATGTTTGCCATTACTTCTATACTGAATTCTAGTATCAGCCTGCACAAGCTGTGATAAATTACAAATATTGGCAAATGAAAACAGTTTATTCTTCAATGGACAATTTTCTGATTTCCAGTCTATGTTTAAGTCACCTAAGAAAAAAATTTCTTCTCCTAGATCACATACCTTATCCAACATATCTCCTATCTGATCCAAGTAATATATAGGAGCATTCGGTGGTCTGTAACAACATCCAACAATGACAGCTTTTAAATGAGGAATCTGCAGCGTCGTGTCAGGACTTTTCTGAAGAGCAGCACTGACAGAAGGATTCAGGAGTCTGTGGGACATCCTGTCAAGTTTTGGAATTAAAAATACAAGAAAGCATGAGAGCGGGAGGTGCTGCTGGAGCGAAGCGCATCTCCGGTCTCGGTCTCCGTGACAGCGGGGTGGGGGGTTCCGTGAGAGCGGGGCGGGGGGATTCCGTGAATGAACTTAATACCAAAACATTTTCAGAGAATACTAACTCAGGAAGACAGCGGGAATAAGGAGTAAAATAGTTTAGTAGTTTAGTGTGAGCAGTCAGGTTGCATTGGGTCATACAGTGTGCTTTGCTCTGTGAGGAAGTTGTACAGTTTGAGATGGAGCTGAATGCTGAATGCAAGTGAAAAAGTCAAATAGTGTACGCTTTACTCATCTTTAAAAGAATTTTGGAAGCGATCAGTGAGCTCCAACCTTCCTGTCTCATTTAGCACGTATAAGTTGTTTGGAAGAAAAATGTTATGGTATGGAGCATTGAACACAGAGAAATGCAAAACACAATCCAAAGGAGGAAGATGACAACCTTTGAATGGATCCGTTTTAAAAGGATCTTCAGAATGAAAAGGGTCTGCCTGAGGTTCCTGGGGCTGACTGTTGAACACTGATGGTTTCACTTTAAATGGATCTTCCTGTAGAATAAAGACACCAAGATGACTTTTTCATTCCCTAACTACAATTTTGAAATGAATATATTCAGTTACTCACTCACTCACTCATTCATTCATTCATTCACTCCCTCCCTCAGGGCTACATAGGGTTCAGTGTCTTACCCAAGGACACGTGAACATGCAATGAGGAAGAAGTAACTGAACAACCAACATGTGCAAGTGATTGAGTGAGAGACAGTGAATGAGAGAGAGAGAGAGCAAAATAAACTAAGGTATTTTGGCAGTTTAGTCTTGAGTGGTGAGGAAACTAGAAGCCTTTCCATCTTAACTTTGTGTCCACATCTTCATACTGAAACTGTAACAAATCCACACAGGTGTGTAAAAGCTTTGTGACCTGGATTGGCCTTCCCATGGCAGAGAATCCTCCGTTCTCCCTGTCACTGAAGCCCTCGCTCATGTCAGCCAAGTTGGTCATACTGCCACCGTGGGTTCCATTCAGGGTGTTGTTGTACTGCTCGATGCTTTTAGACACTTCCTGCTGATTGTCCTGAATTTGTGACAATTTGCTGCGAGCCTGAAAAATAAATAACAAATAGGTAAGTTAAAAGCTTATTTCAAATTAGATTGGTGGACACTTGTTTTCAGACTCTAGTGTGGAAAAGTGGAGAGGTTCTGAGTCACTGGGCTGACGAGCAGGAATTTTAAGAACAGTAGCTTTGTGACTCAGTGGCAGTGAACTCACACAACCACTTAAAAGCAGAAATCTAAAGTTTTTCCCCTTTCAGGAATTATTATATATTATGTATTTATTATTTTTAGAAATCTGTAAAAATGATAGTTACCTTGTTCTGAGATATAATGTGGGCAATTTTGTCAATTTTCTTTTTGCTAAGCCTGTCCCCATGCAATATCAACTGACCTCCGCTCAGCATTAGCCAATAGCATTAGACATCTGATTTTGTACAAATGTCGATCGCAAAGCGGGCGCATGCTTGTGGAAGTACATAGACATGGCATTGTTGAGCTGTTTACAAAGCTGTAAATGGTGAATCATGGAGTGGCTAAACCACCTTCACAGCCACAAAAATACTGATTCCAAGACTGCCTGCTTCTACTCAAAGGTACAGAAAAGCCCAGAGACAAAACTTGTCAAAAAAGAATTTACCTTGGACCTGCTTTTCAACTGTGGAAGGATCTCCACGTTCAACTCAGATGTCAAACAGATGCAGAGTTGGTGACATTTCTTATTGACAAGTCTTTAAAACTATATGAATAAACAGTATAACATGAGAATAATAATTGGATGAGAGGCGTAGCTTCCAGCTGTATCACAGCTTCAGGGAGAGGGAATTAAGATGCAATATATTTTTTCCACCTCAAGGTGGTGCCCTCTGAGAAAAAAATCCATATTTCTGCTTTAAGTCAAGTCAAAAGTACTTATAAAACAGCATGGCAGCTGACCTAAGTGCTGGACAAAGCAATCAGTACACATAAGAGGTAAAGTCATAAAATACAAAAGTATAGGAAATAAACTCAACCCCAGAATTCCAGCCAAGATATCAGTAAATAACAAGGAACTAACACCCACCGTACTGATTAGCTGCAGAAGTCAGCAGCAGGACAGCTGCTATTCTATGTGTCCTACAAACTGGATAAGGATGAGTTGTTTGTGCATCTTACAGGAAGATGGCTGGAAAGTGACCATAGTAAACACACTTCATACAGAATTAGGTCACAGCAAGCAACCAAGCCCTGTTAGAGACCAAAACACTAAACAGTTTACCTACCTGGTTAATCTCATCCTGGGTGGACTTCAGAGACTTGATGATGGTCTCTAACTGGATCTTGCCAGCAGCCAGGCTCTGCTCTAGCTGACTCTCCTCCTGCTGCAGCCGGTCCAGGTCAGCTTTTGCCCGACTAAGCTCTTCTTCTTGATTCTGCAGGTCTGACTCTTGGGAGTGAATCTGGCTCTGGAGAGTTGAGATCTACAGACATAAGAGTCAAATAACCATAATAAGACCTGGTGTTAGCCCAGGCTAAAACTGCATGTCCTTTAAAATCTACTGGCCTGATTGTTCGAATTTCATTGCGTCATTTGATATAAAATTGTAAAAACTAATGGGGAATGTTTATGATCCTAAATGTTGTTTTTTATATTGTTTATGATTATTTAAAGGTTTGATTGTAAGGTGTAGTATTGTTTGTTCGTTCTAATTATTTAAATCATCACATTGCTCAAAGTACAGGGCAAGGTGAAGGAGTAGCAACAATTTTTCATTCATATTTGTTAATCAATCCCTTACCAACAATAGCCATAGTTCTTTTGAACATCTAATTCTTAGTTTTCCTAATCCGAATTGCAAAGCTCTAAAACCACTTTTGTTAGTATTTTTTATCGTCCACCAGGCACATACTCTCAATTTTTAGATCAGATCTCTGATTTTGACCAGACAGGTGGTATGTAAAAGTAGTGACACAAATAATAACATAAGAGTAAAAAAAGAACTTAGAGAAAATGTTACTTGAACACTGTGAGTAATGAGTAGCTTTTTGAGCATAAAAGTTTGAATTTTGTTTCTGTCAATTTATTTTTGTCGACGTCCGTGTTCCTACAATTGGAAATTATGGTTTGTCTAGGACTAGCTAGCACCCAGCAGCACCTGCACAGTGACGTCAACAGCAGAATATGCTATTAAGGAGAATAAGAATAATCCTAAATTTCTTTTCAGTACAGTTGCCAAACTTACACAGCATCATAGCGCTGAGCCAGCTATTCTCTTAGCATTCAGCAGCAACGACTTTATGGGATTCTTCATGAAAAAAGTTGATTCTATTGGAAACAAAATCATCAGCATCCTCCTGAACATGATTTCTTCTGCCTCAGTAAGTGAGGCAGCATCTGAGGTAACTGTAGAACCTCATCTGTGTTTGAACTGTTTTGATGCAGTTGAGCTTTCAGAGTTGTCAAAAATATTAGCTTCATCTAAACCTTCAACTATTAGACCCAATCCCAACCAAATTATTTAAAGAAGCATTTCCTTTGGTTACTGCCCCCATTTTAGATATAATCAATCTATCCTTATGGATACGTACTGCAGGATTTTAAGGTTGTAATTAAAGCTCTACCTAAACCGTCTCTGGATCCAGATGACCTAATGGATTATAGACCAATACCTAATCTTCCATTTTTATCTAAAGTCCTTGAGAAAATAGTGGCTAATTGAGTATGTGAGTGTCTGAACACTAGCGATTCCAATTCTATCTGGTTCTTTTTTCCTTCACTATTCCGAACAATATGAAAATATATGAACTGAATCTAACGAGTTGCTGCTAAATGCTAAGTTTCTCCTCTTTTCCTCACCAGCTGAGACTCCTCCTGGCACTTGATGCGCACTTCGCTCAGCATGTCCTCCAGTTTATGTTTCTGCTGGTTCATCTCTTCCAAGCGATCCTGAGCATCTTGTTTCTGAGCCTCAAGCTCCTGCAGGCTGATTGTCTCTCTGTCCAGGTCGTTCTGCATCTCCTGATAAACCATTCATTTACACTTGTGAATATAGGTCATAGGTAGACGTGATTACTGCTCAAAACAGAACCCATATTGGTGAATTTAACATGTTTTGATTTCAAGCATTTTAAACAGACTAAAATGAGTGAACAGTGAATCTTTCCTCACCTGCACCTCTGCAGTCTTGTGCCTGATAGCCTCCTCTGTCTCCCGGATGTCTTGCTCCAGAACATACTTTTCCCTGATGAACAGAGCCACAAACAGACCAGAAATATTTAGCTACAAGAGTGCATCCAAACACAGATGAGTTAAAACTAAAATCTATAAAACTCACAAAACATAATTGACACATTTGCATTTAGGAGGGGATTAGGAATAAACTTTACTTAAATTCTTAGGAGAATAGGATATGAGGGACATGGGATTATAAGGGTACATATCTCTTTTGATCTCCAATAATTAAAAATAAAAAATAGAATAAAATGACTACAATGTATAATTCACTATAATTTAAAAGAAACAAATAAAACACATTTCAAAATAACTGTGCTAAGTTTAAAAAGGTTGTTTAAATGTTGATGCTGTTTTTTGTCATTATTATCACTGTTGTAATGTTTTATTAGGTTATTAGCAATATTGGTACCAACAGTCAAGGTCACGAGTTTCTGCCACTTTTATTTTGTGAGTCAGAAACCGAAAACCTCAGGAAAAACCTAAATAGAAGATCTTAATAGTTGGTTTTCTTCCTTTTTAGCTGTTTTAATTAAAATCCCGTATGATTCACAGTTTTTCTCTTTAACCACAGCCAAAACATTCTTAATAAAGTGTGTGCACCTTATCTTCAAGATACATGTCTTAAAGCACCAGAAATCATAAGTTTGATTTGCACCATGAGTTTTGTGAGATTGTGGTGATTCACTTCATACTGACATAAATGTGAGAATAAGTGCTGAGATTCAAGCTAGGTTTGAGGAGAAAACAACCAAAAAAAGATTAAATTACTCAGTAAATCCAACAAATAAAAAGAACTTTCATTTTTTTAATCAGCTCACATTGATGAGCAGCATCATGTTAAATATGTCAGCGAAGAGAACTACTCATCTCAACCAAAGATTGACTAAGATTTAAAAGGAAAACTTCAAACAGGCTGCAGGAAACTCCGATAATATATGGTAATAATAATCTGAGGAGTAAAACCAAAGTGGTCAAAACTGGTCACCAAAAGAGAAGAAATTTGAAGAAGGTTAGAAAAATTTCAGAGCTGAATCTTATCAGAAGATGCTTGGAGTAAATTTAAATCAAGAGCAATGTTAATAAAGAAGAGAGCCTGGTAGCCGGTTTTCAAAAATTGTTTGAATCAAATGAAAACAAAAAAAAATCTACCAGTGATTAATGAGAGAGACTAAGATTAATTATTTTTTTATCTCCTTCTGTCTGATATTCACCAAGAAAAATGTGATTTGTGTCTTTTTGTCTTGTAACTCCAAATCTTTGTCAGTTTGTACAATTTCTAACGATATTATTGTTCAGAGATCCGTCTCTTGTGTGCCACAAAATCGCTGTTGAGCACAATCTAGTGCAACATGGTAAAACAATTATTACTGTATGTTGTAGCTCATGTACATTCAGTGTCCATTAAAGTTAGCAAGTAAACACTGTTAACTGTGTAACAATGAAAGAGACAGAATGGTAGCTCATAAGTTCATAAATTTTCATTTACCTGAGAGTATTCCACTGGGTAAAGGCACATGTGCTGACGCAGCATGAACAGTAAAGTGGTAAAAAAAAAAAAACAACTGGATAAATTATAAATAACAAAGGATGGATGGATGGATGAAAGGGTGAGTGAAAGAATGGCTGGGTGGCTGTGTGTGAGGCTGTGAGAAATTGACCTAAAGCCACTGAAACTGGTCCAAGTGTGTGTGTGTGTGTGTGTGTGTGTGTGTGTGTGTAATGGACTTGTAAAGTCATTTGTGAATGAGGTGCAGGAAGGAGAAGGGGATGCCCCATCAGTGGCCTCCAGCCAGAGGAAACCCTGATGTGGGGCCAAGTAACGTCAGTGGACCCTGATACCTAGTGAAGGGACAAACACCAGAGGGGTCAAACTGAGCCTAGCAACCCCACGACAATCCTTGGTGTGACATCAGGACAGAGTAGTACACTTAACCCTCCTTGCCTGCTGCTGGTAGTGGGAAGGATCATTGGCGCCTGTGTATGGCAGCCTCGCTTCTGTTAGTGAGCCCCAGGGCAGCTGTGGCTACAATGTAGCTCATCACCACCAGGGTGTGTGTGAGAGAGAGAGAGAGAGAGAGAGAGAGAGAGAGAGAGAGAGAGAGAGAGAGAGAGAGAGACTGATTGTGTTGTAAAGTGCCTTGGGGGGTTCTAGGACTCTAGAAAGTGCTACATCAAATACAGACCATTTACATTCAGTCACAAAAGGTTCTCCTCATGTCTGGTGCTTAAGAGTGTGTGTTTTTTGAGAGCTCTATTCAACTGATGGAGCTGAACCATCATAATGTTTGTGTAGATTGTCCATGATATAATAATCTTCTGAACCTTCATAAATATCAAAGTTCATTTTACTGGTATTACCTCTGTAACTGGGCAATCTCCTGGCTGATATCATCCAGCTCTTTTATTCCAGTGAACTCTCCAGAACCCATGGAGCTAGAGCTATCCTACAGAGACAGAGGAGACAAGAGTGGAAGAAGTCAGATTGATAATGGAATCCTTTTGGTACAAACACTGGATTACGAAACGGCACCAAATGAGCCACGGCAGACTGGGCTACGGGACAGAGACATTGGTGAAGACAGGATTGGAGTGGTGAAGAAAAGGAACAGGACAAAGGCTTGGTCAGCTGGAGAGTCACCTACATGTGGAGGAGAGTCACCACCACAGATTCAAAGCCATGGAGGAAAGATTCCAACATTCTCACGTTTGAGAATACTGATATTATTTAAGAACATCTAAAACATTGATGAGACCTATGACAGTTATCCATTAATTTACAGGATTTTATCCCTAAACCTTTGATCATAATCCTGGTCCAACCAGAGCTGGCTGAGGCAGCCCACAGAAAACCCCATAAATTCTCATTTAAGACTAACTCATTTAAGATTAACTAATGTACAAATCAACAAAAACCAAAGAGGCAGCTGTAGCTCAGGATGACAAGTCGATGTGTGCCATTCAGCAAGTAGGTAGCTCAGTCTTTACTTCATCCACAAAATGCTGATGAGAGTGAGTGAGTGAGAGAAGGGGGGGGGGGGGGGGGGGGGGGGGGGGGGGGGGGGGGGGGGGGGGGGGGGGGGTCGTCCCCATAGGGGAGCTGTCACAAAAGTCCTAGGTGCCAGCACCACTTTTGGGTACCTGTACAGTCAAAGTCAAATACATGTTCACATTCTCAGCACCTAGTTAAACTTGTTCCTAGTGTGGGAACAAGCTTAAGGTGTCTTAAGGTGTAGCTCTGGTTTGGGAATCTCACCTCTGCTTTCTGCAGATGATGTGGTTCTGTTTAAATGATGTCCAGGCCTAAGGCCAGGGTTCTCAATTGAGAAATAGTTTACTTTCTCTGGGCTGGGGGTGTGTCCCTGAAGAGGAATAACCCAAGTATCTTGATGGTAGTATGGAGACGAGCTGCACTGACAGATTGAAGCTTTGTCTAAATCTAGTCTTTCCTGGATTTCTGTCCAACCTATGTTCCAACCCTCACCTCCACCCTCACCTATGGTCATAAGCAACTGAGATGAGCTTCTACCTTAGGATGGTTGGACTCAAGCCTTAGAGATAAAGTGAGGAGCTCCATCATCTGGTCAGAGCACAGCTTGGAGCATCAAGAACAACCTAGCTGTGGTAGTTCGACAGTCTTTTTATGTTTTATGTATGTTTACCTCAATTTGGATTTCATACATATTTAACACACTTCTTTGATGCTTCTCCTCACAAGCAGGGATACTACGAGACCTTTTCTTGTTTTTAAGTGATAAAAATGCAATATTAAAGTCCGCAAATTGGTCATTTAAATTCTGCTGTAAAGTTAAACTTCAGGAATTTGGGTGTTTTTGACCAATCAATGTCTCTTGAAGGTGACTCAGAACAACTGGTCCCAAAACTGTTTTTATCATCTGAGAAATATTTTCATCCTCCTGAGAAGGTTGGTATCCAAGCGTGAACTTAAGATGGTTCTTCATACTCTTATTTCCTCTCATCTAGATTATTGTAACACTTGAACAAAAAGCTCTTGATGTTCTTCAGTTGGTCCAGAACTCTGCAGTGAGGCTCCTGACTGGAACCAATAGAAGAGCTCACATCTCTCCTGTTTTAAAGGGGACCTAGAATGTAAACCAACATTTTCCTTGTTGTTGTTGAATAAGACAGCTCGGGTGGTCAAAAGTAGCATGCCAAAAAGTCAAAGCCGTGTTCGACCTACTTTTTATGTAAATTAGAAAGTTGAAAAAGGCGAGAGAAAAACTCCTGTTCTGAGAAAGCCTTTCTTAACACGTCATAAGGGGGAGCCACGCCTCCTCAAACCTGCATGTGTCTGAGGCCTTCTGGGGAAACCAGCCAATCAGCATGTCCTGGCCGAGTGGGAGGGGTAAACAGCTCATTTCACTGAAGGCCTAAGTAAGGGGATTTAGAATGGCCTGTATCAGGGCTCCTGGGACAGATGAAAGCCAAAATAAATGTTCTTATGCTTTTTGGTGGCTCAAAGCTCTG
This sequence comes from Aphyosemion australe, assembly GCA_006937985.1. Classification (NCBI taxonomy): domain Eukaryota; kingdom Metazoa; phylum Chordata; class Actinopteri; order Cyprinodontiformes; family Nothobranchiidae; genus Aphyosemion; species Aphyosemion australe. Next base: position 63,382 of record SSNS01000185.1, read on the forward strand.
TTTTAGATTGTTGATTAATTGCATTCTAGGACACTTTTAATGTCTCTGTTAACTTTAGAATTCATTTGATAATCCTGACTAACTTTTAGGGATCTACAGGATCATGATCCTCTTTATATTACTGAATAGTTAAAGTCAGAAACTCCAACCAGGTCCAAAGACCAGAGTTTATTAGTAGGTCTGAGGACCTGATCTAGACCTGAATGTTTACATTTTTATGCTGTTTCTGTGACGAACTTCATAACTTTTTTTTCTGAAAAAGGTACTGTAGAAATCAAATTTTACTTAACTGAGAGAGGGCCTTTAAATCAAATTGTATTTAAACCAGACGATAGGTCAGGTTTAGAAAAACTAAGTTGAAGCTTCTGTTATATCTAAATACAGACGTCTGAAGTAATGTTCCACCGAATTTCCAGTTCTCTTGAATCTTCCCTTTATGAGCAGATGGTTGACGGGGAGAAACACTGGGACTGCACTGAAAACCTTCAAATGCTTTCCATTGTTTGAACACCTACTGAAAGCATTTATGGGTTAATATGCTGCAGATTCATGTTACCTACCCACAACTTCAACATTATAGCCTGAGAAGATGCAGAAACACCAGCAAAACACAATTCAAATGGAAGAGAAGAACAACAATGAGTGATGTGTATCTCATCAAATTTTTGGCATGTTTAACAAAATCAGGAAAGTTAGAGGGTAATGTCAAATAATACTCAGGTCTTGCAGACTGGTGTGAGCCAAGACATCAAATATGTAGCAGACTAATATCTGAGCATTTTAGGTCCAAATCTGCTACAAACATGAGAAAGATGAGAGCAGAAAGAAGGGAAAAAGAGAACATAGTCACCCTTCTAATCTCTGAAAGAGCAGCCATTTCTGATCCAACCGGAGTCATAAATCCTGACAGAGTCTGTAACAAAAGAGGAAAAAGAAGCTTTATTACCAACACAACAGCTGGTGATTCGCAAATTATTTTCACATCATTCCCACTAAATGTCATCAACAGACCAAAACCAGTATAAACCTCTGGAGTGTTAGGTGGAAAAGAGTGTACAAAAGTTGTTTTTTAGTACTCACCCTTGGGACATGAGGCCTTAATCATGTGAGGTTTATAATCTGGCATGGATTACTGAGATTTAAGTAGGGTGGAACAATATGTGCAGATATTCATCACCACTCACGTATTTAAACTCCTTTCCTATGACACAACCCGCATGTGCAGAATGCATCCAGGTTTATATTTGTGCATGAGGTAAGAAATTATCCTCAAGTGAGTATTAATTATTCTATTGTGATTCTGCATCCTCTCACAGGATTGTTTTGACACAAAGTTGTCTACACGTTAGTTTTGAGTAGCCTCATGGAGAAACGCTGATGCAAGCAACATCCGGTGAGATACCGGAAGTAGCACATACTCATTGGTTTGCATTGTGAGGTTTCGTTGCTAGTAGCAGTTTATTTGAACATTTGAAGAGGATTTAAAAAAAATATTTACCCCCGAAAAATGTAGTCACGCGCCTCGGGAAGATGTTGCGCTGTTCGCGCTTGTACTAACAACCAGAGAAAATTAAATTTGTAGCTACAAGAGCGATATTTAGAACATGCACCTCCAGAGTGAGAGGGCGTGCAGCTGCGAGCGTCGGTACGGTTCTCACCGCCTCTCCAGAGATGAGGAACCCAGAAGGATGTGGCTGAAAAATCTTAACTTGAAACCACCACAAACTTTTTTTGTGCGTTCCTTTCATTTTATTGTGAAAACCCCCAGAGAGGAACACCCGCATCCTACTTTGTAGTTGGATATGACAAAACTCCGGAGAAGAGACGCCGAGTAGTAAAGAGATCTGACAGCAGTCTCACAACAACAACAGGAATTATTTCATGTGTACAATTTTCTGAATAGTTATAATTTAACGTGTGTTTAGACTGCTGTTATTAACCTAAAAGTGCCATCCTGCTGTTTGTATTTCACCTGATGTAGAAACTAAAGGGATTTAAGACTCTGACGGCTCTACGTCAACTTTTAAGTAAATAAGATTGTGTCCCGCCTCTTTCAACAAAACACTGACAACCTTATTACGATGTAGGTACTGATAAGCCTCAGAGCTTTTAAGATTGTTTATTGCCTCGCTGTCAGACACAACTGAGTTCAGAAAGTAGCTAAAATGCTACTGTACGTTAGCTTTGGCCAGACTTTAAGATCATCCTCCCCACCTCTCTGCTTCAGTAGGCAGAAGGAGTGTAACGGTGTCCCGTTTGAGCTGTGACAGCTGGTGTTCATGCATGTTTTCAGTCTTTAAAAATCCCAGAAAAAGAGGATTAGAATGAAGGCATCGCATCGTCTCAATGTAAACAAATGCGGACCGGAGGTTGCTTGCATCTTTCGCGCAAAGCATCACAGGCCTTAAGAATAACGTGGATAGATCTGCAGAGTCAATTGGGAAAAAAAAAAAGGCCACAGGATGTAGCTTGGAGTAGAAAAAATTCCCAATAATTGCGCACAAAGCATAGTACAGCAATAGCAAGTATAGTGATGAATAAATGTTGACAGGTGTGTGTGTGTGTGTGTGTGTGTGTGTGTGTGCGTGCGTGCGTGCGTGCGTGCGTGCGTGCGTGTGACCTACTGGTACAGGAGTGCCTCTCTCAGAGGGAGGGATCATGTCAGGAGTCAGGGCTTGTGGAGGATCAATGCCCTTGCTCACTTTCTGCTGGATGAGATGCATGGCGAGGGCAAACTGTTCCCTGGTTAGTTTGCCTATCTGTCTTGTGTCTGCCAAAGCCCTGCAGTTTAGAGAAACACAGAAATTCATGTAATTCAGTCATGTGGACTGAGTCTGAGTCTGTAGGTGTCTCAGCTAAAATTCTCCTTAATGTCTGTCCACACTCATATGCAGTCCAGGTTTATAGGGACTAAGTCTGCATGTCCTCTATTATTCTGTGCTGTGTTTATGAGTTCTCTAACTCTGCACAGAATTTAGATGTGATGTTAAAAATTGTTTGTTTTTGTGTTAGATCAATGATTAACCCCAACTCTGACTCTGATGTCTAATGCGGCTTCCACACTACCATTGGCTCCATTCCGCCTAGATAAGTTAGGGAGTGTTCACATCTGCATAGCCTGGATTTTTCCGTGCTCAACCGGTCATTTTTTCAGCCCTCTTCTCAAGTCGGCCTGCTTCAAGCTGAACTGGTCCAACACACTCTCTGCCAACTGATTGGCTGGTTCAAATTCATGCCTACTATTAGGGGAAGCCTCTGATTGGCGGATAGAATCAGCCAGTGGGGGATTTCCGCATGTGTGATTCATTATCATTCTGGATACTGTGGAGCAAGCCTCTGACTGAAGACATTTTTTTCTCTGTCTCTCGCTGAGGAGCGTACGCACACACACATTTGAAATGGCTTTGCCATCAACTTTGGATGATTTAGACTTGGGCTTTTCTTTGAGACATGAGCAGATAGAGGTACTTAAGTCCTTTATTTCAAAAAAGGATGTATTTTCTTCTTACTCTTCTTCTTCTTCCTCTTTGACAGTGTATGGCAGACTGCCCCACTGACTGATTTCCATAGCGATGAATACATCATGTATTCATTGCTCTAATTGGTCCTAGCAATGTCCAATATCATGCAAAGACAACAGTTGATTCCGCCCCACAACCAAGCTGTCAATGGGTTGTGGCCAGACTATACATTTACATATAGAGGATGAATTGCCAGGCTAACAGTTTACAGTTTAAATTAAATGATAAATAAAATGTTTTCTTCTATTAATATAAAGTGATAATATACCAGTTGACAAAAAAAGGTTTGTTTGTTTTTCTGTCTCTGGTTCAGGGAGTTTGAACATAAAACCAAAACATAAAAGTTGTATTTGAGATTTGTTTCATTATGCCGGGCAGCGTGGGTGATGGTGACAGTGTCTGCCCTGTAACCGGAGGGTTGCAGGTTTGCTTGAACATGGACTGTAATTCCTCATCGGCTGAATTTTATTTATGCAATTACCTCAACCCGGTTATGAAGAATGGTAAATGGTAAATGGCCTGTATTTGTATAGCGCCTTCTTAGGGTTCTACAACCCCCCAAGGCGCTTCACAACACAATCAGTCATCCACCCATTCACACGCTGGTGGGGATGAGCTGCAATGTAGCTACAGCTGCTGGGGCGCACTGACAGAGGCGAGGCTGCCGAGCACTGGCGCCACCAGTCCCTCTGACCACTACCAGCAGGCAAGACGGGTTAAGTGTCTTGCCCAAGGACACACAGCAGCATTCTCTGGCCGGAGCTGGGATCGAACCTGCAACCTTCCGATTACTGGACAACCCGCTCTACCTCCTGAGCTACTGCTGCCCTAAGAAGGAAGGTTGCATAATATAACATAAATGAGGGAAGGAACCATGCATATGCTGTTTATTACAGTTGTTAGAAGGGAATCTAAATGAGCCAGAATGTGGATCAGCAGGTCAGAAAAGTAGAACGTATTATTTTGAATTGGTTTAGTAGTCCCTACCATATATGTGCCAGAAGGTTCTGTGAAAGTCCAGACTGCATAAAGATGTCCTTCACCTCCAGTCCACTGACAAAACCATCGAGGTCAGCATCCGTTTTCAGGAAGATGTCATCATAGCGACCACGTTCTGAGACTGGGACCACCCAGTTCAAGGAATGCTTAAACAGACAAATACAGATCTGTTCAGAGTTCTCTTAGATTCATGACTAACAAAAGAGCTTAGTAAAACCGACCCAACTGAGGCAAATATTCCACAAAGTTCTACAAATATTATTTAATTAAACCTTTTATAAAATGGTATAATCAAAAAATTAATCATTTACAAATTTCTTCAAGAAATTAAGCTATTTTTAAAGAAATATATAAATACTGAATGGACTGGACATGGTGTATCAGAACATAATAGAAAAAATATCTTGCAACATCTGCAACAGTATATTTAGTAGCTGCATGAAAGAAAAACAAAATAGTTTCCAAATATTATAAATGTATAAAAGAAAGTTGGTTAGAGTAATGTGTCAACTGACAAACTGAGAAGAAATAAGGGCCACCACTGGCAGGTTTGTGCCAATAGGTGTCACTCTATGACCATATTAGAAGCAAACACCAAGCCAAGCAAGGATGGATTAACGATGGCGCTTGAGTTGGACACATAAAGGGCTTCCACACCAGCATCGGCTCTGTCCTAGATAGGGTAGCGAGTGTCCACACCAGCATAGCCTGGATTTTTTCCATGCTCAACCGGTCATTTATTCAGCCCTCATCCCAAGGCAGTCTGCTTCGTGCTGAACTACTCCAACACACCCACTGCTGACTGATTAGCCAGCTCAAATTCATGCCTACCATTAGGGGAGCCTCCGATTGGTGGATAGTAGTGATGCGCGGGTTAGGGTTTTTTTCAACTGATGGGTACCGCAGATTTCAAAAAGTGTGACCTGCACCAAACCGCCCCGCATCACTTTGTCTAGTTTTACAACCCGCCCCGACCCACCTCATTAAAAACACGTTATAATATTGAGCTTCTTACCTCGCTGAATCTTTCCCAAACACTCGATTAGTTTGTCCCTCCTTTCTTTTAAGAATGTAAACTCCCAAACGAATTTTATCCAAAATATCTTCCTCTATCGTTTTGTTGATGTGGCTGCCTGCCACCTGCTTGGAGTGCACTTTGCTGCCGCGTTCTACGTGCCTACGTCATAGGGTCAAAGGTTATCTGCACGTTATAACGTTTTAAAAAATGACCGTGTTTAAAACACTGTCTTAAAAATTATGTTTTACAAAATTAAGCACTGATTAATGTCTTTATCTTCAGTGTGCGTATCTATATAATATATATATTTGATGAACCCGCCCCTAACCGCACCGCACTGAATTAATAATTTATTGACCCAACCCGACCTGTGGGTAACCCACGGTACCCGCGGGTTGGAATACAACCCGCGCATCACTAGTGGATAGAATCAGCCAGCGAGGGCTTCCCACATGCGCGATTCATTTTCATTCTGGATACTGTGGAGACCCTCTGACTGAAGTCGTTTTTTTCTCTGTCTCTCTGGAGAACGCACGCACGCACACACATACAAACAGACAGCGAAGCCAAGCTTGAGCTGCCAGGACACACAGCAAAGCAGGATGCAATATCAGAGTCAGAGTCTCCAAAAGCAACACTGCTCACGGCCGCCTTTGTTTATTTTAAGGGAGACACCGTGGACTTCACACTCTTTTGCCCCGCCCACGTGCTTGGAGATGCGCTCATGACATCACTGATATCTTCGCGCCAATTTTGGAGACCGCCCATATGCTCAGTCACATCTGCATTCCTAAGGATGTGTGTAATCAAACCGGCCAGGCTGGAGCGGGCTGCGCAGAGTGGAGCCGATGATAGTGTGGAAGAGACTTCTCACTGCTTGTAAAAACACAAAAGGCCACATGCTGAAAGCATCACATTTTTTTCCTGCAGACTATGATCAGTTTATTTACTACGTGAATTCCATGTAAAATTATCTAATTGTAAGTGAAAGATAAATTTTTTTGATTGAATAAAATTCTGAATTAAATAATAACATTCAAAACACATTTAGACATCAAACCAAGTAGTGCTGCTGGCTCTGCTGTTTGTGGAAGGACCACAGTTTGTAAGAGTACTTTTGGCATATTTTCAACAAATCTCTGAGTTTTGTCTACTGTGTACTATCTTCTTTAAACTTTACAAGAGATAGTGAAGCAAAACGAAGTTTACGGAAGGCTGACATCTAAAGATGCTCTGCAGTGTTCTGCTCAAAGACAAAATAGATTGTATTATGTTTACTCACTACAGTGCCTAGTGTGTGTATTACCTGTCCTGACTTGAGTGTGTGTTTGGGTGACAGGCTGCCAGTGCTGTTGAGAGAGGTCATGCTGCCATGAGATGGTGTGGAACGCAGTGAGTCTTTGGGTGGTGGGGGGCTGGCTGGTAGTCCAGGCACAGGGCCCGTCACTGAGCAGAGACTCTTCTTCCTTTTAGATGGAGGGATGAGAGAGGAGGGGAGGAGGGCAGGAACAGGTTCCTTCTCCAAAGCCCGGTACACCAGGTGCATGGCCTGAGGGAGCACATTCTGCTGTTAATGCATGCTATTAATTATTTCATAAGTCCCTTTTTAAAACCGCAACGCCGTCTGGCTGCCAGCACTTGCTCTAACTGCAGACACAAGTTCAAGTATGGTGTAACAGAACTGTATTAAGGTTGCACAGTTAAACTGGTATAAACGGTGTCCAGAAATAGTTTAATATTGTTTTTGAAAAGCTTCTGCAGGTTCAACTCCTACCATAACATAACATTTATATGTTTTTAGCTTTATTTGTGTACAAAGAAGTGCTTCCTATAATATCCATTTGCTGCCTGTTCTACTGCTGAATTGTTTTTCATGTAGCCTACTGTTTAAGGGACTCCAAAATTTCCCAGCAGTTCATGTAATTTTATTTTATAAACCTTTACACTGCTGTCAATTTCACATTACCCATTTGTTTCAGCAATGAGTCAATTAGTAGTTATTTATACACAAACACTGATTGAAAACTGATGAATAAAATACCTTCAAATGCCCCAAAGCCTAATACATACAAAATTAAGATGTCACAGGCCTTTCTAGGCAGACAGAAGTAACATTTACTGTGGTATAATCTGAGAACAGCTTAAATGGATTATTGAAAGAACGCAACTCAACCCTAACTGATTTCATTCAAATCAGCTTCATAACATTTGTTATGTTTGCCGATTGTTTCATTAGTCATTCATCTACACTGTACATAGGGAGCCTAAGTCACGCCCATCTACTTCCAGACCATGGGTCCCCTACTGTAAAATAAATGAATGGGAGTCAATGGAGCGATAAAAGTTATTTTCTGATCACGTTTGATATGTGCCACAGATGTAACATATGATGTCTGTAAATTTTAACGACACATTTAGATGCCAAGAAAGCGCTTATGAAGAGATTCTGTGGCGGTGTCATACATGCAATGTATGATTTGCAGTCTAATTACAAACTTTTCAAGCAAATAAATCTCAAATTCCATGACAGACATAGTTGAAACACACAAATTTATTTTTCATTTAAAGTACAGCATATGTGTGATTCAGCACGTAAGGCAAAGTGGACCAGGAAATAACTTTTACAGCCCCGTTCACGTACATTCTTTTTTTCATTCAGGGAACCCATGAGCTGACTGGAAGGGGAGGAGACTTAGACTCACTATAACAATGATCCGCAAATGGCGGCCTGCAGGCCACATTCAGCCCACCAGACCTTTCCACCCGGCCTCCCAACCCTTTGGGCCTGAGGGTCCCCAAATATCAATAAACATAGCCAAGCTGCACCTCTAAAGTTAAAGTCCCAAGTCATCATCACACACTGGTGAAATTACATCTCCGCATTTGACCCATCCCCATGGTGGGGAGCGGTGAGCTGCAGACACAGCCGCGCTCGGGAACTATTTGGTGGTTTAACCCCCCAATCCAACCCCTTAATGCGGTGTCAAGCGGGGAGGCACTGGGACCCGACCAGGATTTGAACCCTGATCTCCCAGTCCTGGGGTGGACACTCTACCACTAGGCCACCGGAGATGGGTCTTTAATGAAGAATAAAGAATCGTCAGAACCTTGGCTACAGGACTATGCAAACCTTTTTTATGTCCTTCAAACACAACTAAAACTACAATCAAATACGTGACTGGAAATCCCTCATGTGTATGTTTTTGCCTTTTTTTTCTGTCTTGCTGCTTTTCTCACAACTCACTACACCTGTGAACCTTAAATGGCAGCCGCATCTGGTCACATCTGGTCCGCCAGACCTTTCAACCTGGCCCCCAAATATTACTGAATCAAGAATAGTGAAAATACATGTTCTACTTTTTTCTATATCAAATTAAACAAACTGAAAACAGCATTTAATATAAAATGACTACAAACTCATAGCTCTCATTCAACAGTTATTTTTTTATTATTTCATCTATAGCAGTTCTTAGATTTTCTGTTTTTGCGCTTTTCACTATAGCGCATAATTGCGGTGTTAAATACCTCAGCACTGGTAAATGGCATATTATGCTTGGAGGGTACCCAGGCGGCCTGCAGTAAGGAACTTGTTGGCCGCTCTTGTTCAGTTGAAATTCGGTTAATAATCCCACTGCAATGGAAGTATTGGGATTTCAAAGTTGAAATTTTCTTTCAACGGGCCTCTGACTGTTCAGGATATGACTCCTTGAAGTTTGCATGCTTTGTGTTGTGGTGACGACTCAGATTATATTATTTAGTGAGTGACAGCAACAGTCTTGCTGCAAATGAGGCACACAGGTACAGCATTTCCAAAGCTTGGCAGGATAAATACATACTTTTCTGTCCATTCTTCATTAAAGATGCGGTTTTCGGCACCAACTTTCTGTTTAAGGCTCTTTGAGAGTGCCATTTTTCATGTTTGTGATGGAGAGAGGAACCACCTCAAATATGAAGGCTAATAAGTCACATCGCCCCCTTGTGGCTTGGGTTGGTAAATGAAATATGAATACTGACAAATGCTAAATAAGATAAGGACAAAAAGTAAAATTTGAAGAAAAAATTACTTATGTATAAATATATATATATATATATATATATATATATATATATATATATATACACACACACACACACATGATATACATTATATTTAAAATGTATTTTAGAATTTTTATTTATTTTAGAAGCGCATCTGGCCCTGGAAAAAAAATCTGGCCCTTGAACAAATCTATTTGAGGACCCAGTGCTATAACAAGCCCATAGTATAAACCTGAACACTAACATCTCACATGACTCATTTCAAAACTGAACAGAAATCTACTAACAATAGTTAAGTGTTCAGTGTGAAGAAGTACTGGATGGGACCTTTTGGGCTTTGTGTCAAAAAAATAATGCAGATGTTTATATAACAGTGAAGGCAGAATGTTTGGGGTCATGTTGGCTCTATAACACCATCTGAGAATGGTCTCTGTGCCTCAGGCTCTGAACTGAACTAGTGCCACAAAGAACTCAGATTGTTCCTCCAAGTAAAAGGGAGGTTAAATGGCCACTTAGGTCCCTTTCAGTCAACGCCTAGACCAGAACCTGAATGAATTCCTGTGGTGGGACATTCAGAGAAGGCAACAGAAGTAAATGTCTATAAACTGAATAAAGTGAAGCAATGCAGGTTAGAAGAATGGACCAGAACTCATCCAGAGACATGTGAGAGACTGATGAGGTCAAACTGACAGTTTCTTCTGCTGAAGGATGTTCTGTTGGACCATAGATTATGTGTTTCTCAGTTTTTCCATGTTGTTTTTGTTTGTTTTTTAAAAAATGGCTTGGTGGAATATGTTGGGTATTCATCAAAAGAACTGGATGTAGCACTTCAAAGGACACTCAGCAGTTTTGCTTGCTTTTAGCACCCCCTAGTATTCGGTATTAATTCACTGTGATTAAAAGCGAAAATGAAACGTAGCTCCTCGCTGTGCATTCGTCTTTTTTAACACCTTAATCTAATTGCTGAAATGTCTCCCCAGCCTTCATTAGTGTCTACAGGAGCGGTTCATCACTAAATCAAACAAATGAGCTGTGTCCACGATCTATAACATGCAGGAAACATGCTGGAAGCAGACTGCAGTGCCAGGCATGTCAGCTCCTTTTTCCAACAGTCCAACAGACCGGACTGGCACTCTGAAGTTGCAAATGCAGTACTCTGGACACAGAGGGTAGTGGAGGTCTGAGTAACATAGTTAATTAACCCTGTAAAGGATCATTTCAGCACATACTGGCCCAAGAAAATGATTTAAAAATATGAAAAAGTGGTGTAGTATGGATTTAAAGCTGTTATAGTAAATCTGCAAACAAGCTAGGTCTTGAATGCAAACACAGTGACGGAACACTCACCCCTTCCCTTGGGTATCTTCCCTGAATCCACATCCACCGCAACCGGAAACCCACATTGCCAGAGGAAACGAGATAGTGCTAAATACCAGTCGCCGTTTTCTAGGTCCAAACATCTTTTGTTGTTCGTGACTTCAAATAGTGTTTTTCTTTTTGGGACTCTGGTAGTTTGTCCTAAAGTTGAAGTGGTAGCAGCCGGCTGTTTCTCCTTCTCTGATATTATTGAGCGGAGAACCTCTCACACCAGTGGTGTTCTGTTGCTGAATACGTGAGTGTTTAATGAATGGAGGATCCAGGGAAGTGCGGAAGTGCGGCGGTTCGGCGAGACCGACAACCGGATGGTCCGATTGTTGCTTTAGGTTCCAAATGTGTTATTAGCGGAGGTTTATAGACAAATGCGAGAGAACTACTTTATTCATTTTTTTCGTTTTTTTTATCTCCACAATATATTTATAGATATACTATGTTAGAAAGTTGTTAAGAGGCATGAAAAAAATGTTTTAAGCCTATCTGTTTTTCAAATTAGCTAAAGCAGCTTTATTAATTAAAGACACAGGGAACTGATGTGCCACCCAGTCGCTGGCTGCAGTAGTATTTTGCAGAATTATGATCTCAGAACCTGGTAAAGACCAGAAAGAATTCATGTGCTGATACATAAAACCCCACAGCAGTAATTTCTGTAGTTGACCGTTGATGTTAGAGCAGAGTTCGGATTCCTGGTCACTTTTTCCCACACAAACATAAAGTTAAAGTTACATAAAGTTAGTTAACAGTTAAAGCACAGTTGAAGCAATACTGGAATACACAAGAAGATGAATAAAACTCACCACTGCAAATTCATCTCTGTCCAGATGTCCATCTTTGTCTATATCACTCAAGTCCCAAACCTAAAAGAGTAAAATAAAAATATGAACTCTAGCTAAAGTCTAGAAGAAAGGTGCTTTCTTTGATGATGTATCAATAACATACAGGTACGCTGATTTACTTTCTCTGACATGTCTTGAAAGATTTTTCCTTCAGAACTAGAAGAACAATGTAGTAGTAATCCTGAAAGTTACACAGCAGTTTCTAAGTTTCTAGAAATAGTTTAAAGTTTGTGATGTTTGTGTACCAACAGGCCTGACACACCCATGAAAAGGTCTGAATCTGTAAAATACTTCAGTTCATGTGGAAAACAAGGTAAAGTGACCCAAATGAGAGTAAATACCTTCCCAAGAACATCCAGAGGCAGTTTGGAGTTAATCAGAACTGGTCTGACCTTCTCTCCTGACAACAGGCCGTTGACTGGAGCCAGACTCTCAAAGATCCCGTCAAACTTATTCTTCTCCTCAGGCTACAAAGGTAAGGTTATAAGACAACATTAAACTCAGTGTTTCATTTCAGCAGGTGAATATTACAAAACACATTATTTTGAAGAATTATAAATACACATGCATACACACCCTGACAGCCCAGTGGGATTCACCAGAAGCAGAGTTTGTGGTGGTTAAAGATGGACTGCTGGTGTCCTTCTGTAAAATAAAGAATCATTTAAAGCCCTGTTATCGGATTTATTTACCGTCTTATAATCCAGTCCAAACTTAGTTTTTACCCTAAGAATGGAAGAAGGTGCTATACAAATACAGGCCATTTACCATTTTATTTAAAATTTTCTTTAAAGGAGTAGAACACTTGTTTAATCAATAAATGTGCAGTGTTCTGTAGTAGGAATGAATGCCTTGTAAGTCGAGGAAGTCTCGGGGGTGGGGGGTGGGGGGAGATATACCGGTGCACCATTTCTCAAACCTAAAGGTTGCCCACATCACAGCTGAGCTTCAGACGGCAGAATTTGGAATCTTATTTCCTGATATTTGGACATCTTGCCCTGGATTGGATAACAGCAACGCAACTCTACCACTGACTCCGTTTGCTCTGCAACGTTGATGTTTTATCTCCACAAATAACACAAGCCTTGAGGAGTTCTGCTGTGTGGTGGTGTTGCTAATGCTAACGGTTAGCTTAAACTAGCCAAGACATTCTCTGCTGATTTTTGGACATTATAACAACAACAGTCTTCCCCATCATGAGTCAAGATGGGTGAGTCCATGAATGTTAAGTGACAGTGTGACGTAGATCTGTCATCTATTTTCTATCAGATGCTAATGCAGGAGATAGGTGTAGGAGACTATTTTCATGTTCAGCCTGTATGAACACCTCAGAGTGACTGATTATGATCATCAAAATACATTTAAAAATGTTTTTTTTCAGTCAGCCACACCTTTAGCAAGGCAATAAGACAAGAATGCTGTAGCTACATATTCCATTATAATTCCAACCATCCTCACAGGGTAATAACACTGTTTGTGTGGTGCTGAGCAAACATCTGGTCAACAAACATCAGAGATACTAGTATGCAGAAAAAGACAGAACCACCATCCTCTTCAAAATTTTTAGAGTACATTCTGTTAAATTAGATAATGTAGTCCTGCTCCCTGAGTCGGGATATCCAACAGGCACCACAGTGATTTTTAGCCAAGGGCGAAGCAGCTGGGGAAGGTCAGCACCTTCAAGTGTGAAAATTAAACATCCTCAACCAGAAAACAGTAGATTGTCAGCTCCAGGTTATGAATGAACAAATGCCCCAGGTGGAGGAGTGTAAGCATCTTAGAGTGTTGTTTGCTGCTGTATATAGTCGAACAGGAGATGTATTGGAAATGCATCTGCAGTGATGGAGATGCCATCTGTCATGGTGAGGAAAACTGAATTGGAAGGCAAAGCTGCAAACTGACAAACTGATCTGTTTCAACCCTCACCTCTGGTCATGAGCTGTGGGTGATGGTTGAAAGGAAGAGACCACAAACTCAAGCAGCTCACTTAGCTTTATGTGGGAACTTAGAGTTGTTGATCTTCTGCATCATAAGGAGCCATTTGATGTGGTTTGAGCATCTGGTGGGGATGCCTTCAGGATGAGTGTTTCAGACATGTCCCAGTAGGAAAGGGCCTTGAAGCAGACTCACGATGAGCTGAAGAGAATATATCTCACATCTGGCCTGGGGATGGCTGAGGTGCGTTTGTATAAGCTGCAGGAGCTAGCTGGGATAAGGGAGGTCTGGAAATCTCTGCTTTAGCTGTTGCTCTCATGACCCACTCTTAAATAAGTAGCAGAAGGTTGACTGGTGATGGATGCAATGGTTGGACAATATATACAAAACAAAGCCTTCTTTGTTGTCTGCTTATGATGTCTGTTGTTAAAAATGTTTTTCTATCTAATGACAGTGTTCTCCAACAGGTACTTTATAAACGTCTTCATGAGAAGGGCCTGGGAGAGGGAACTGGGTGTGAGGACCTCATATGAGGAAAATGTTGAGAAGCAAATCTTTTTAAAAAAAGTTGTAATTGAACCAAGGCACTAAAACATTCATTTGTACCAAGAACCTAAACATCTGCTAATTTGAGCTCCTATCTTCTCTTGGTAAAACGTGCACCATAAATACTGATAAACCTGAGTTCAGACAGTATTATTTCTCTGTGTTACCATTACAACAGACTCCATACATTCCTTATTAGAAAAGAGCTTGAATTGGACTCAGTGTTTCTTCTCCTACATCTATCCAACACATGCAGCACTAGTGTGAAATGAATGATTAGTGTTACAGCCATAAGAAATTGTCCAACACAGACCCACAAATGTTGGTTAGTAGAGAGAAATAAAGAATCTGTCACCTGTTTAACCCACTCCAAGACTAAACTTTTATTGTAACTTTGAAGCTAATTTTATGATCAACATCTACATCTAGATGTGAATGTATGTTACCCTGACCAGAGTCTTTATCTGAGCTTCTCGGGAGACTGACAATATCAATGGTTTTTGCTGCAAAATCCTTGTTGCTTTTAAATTATTTTTGCAAAGTTTGCATAGGCGCCTTATGTGAAGCATTTTTTTATTATTTTATCCTCACTTTTTGAAAATAAAATGACATGCGTGTACAAGGAAATAATCAAAGGAGTAAAATTAACTCAGTTTTTGAAACTGTAAAATCAAAATAAAAAGGATGACATAGACTGAACTTCGAGTTATTACTGAGGTTGTCTTATTCTAAAGATCTTTAAGGACCAGACTGTTTATTAGTCCTGACACACAACCTTGTTTTCACCATGAGGGAGCTATGAAAGGACACGAGCATTCAGGATGATGTCAAACTCACAAACTTTGGAGGAGGAACTGTGAGGTTGAGGCTGGACAAACAGACTTCCTGACCACTCTGTGCACAGGCCACCAGCCGTAGAGCAACATAAAAGCCCTGAATGAAGAGAACAGTCATCTTTATCCTCAAATACAAACATACAGAGATTTTCTCAATAAAATGATAATATAACTATTATGGCTAAATGAAACACATATAAAAGTATTCATGTCATCTCTCTATCACAAGATTTTTATTTGAGCTTATGGGGGAGGATGGCACTATGAGATTAAGTTTTATCTTTGTTTTATTTCTGATGTACATTTGGAAAAAATATATATATACAAATTTAAAATAATATAATCTCCTTTTCCTACCTGTTTATCCAGATAGCCTTTTCCATCGGGATCAGCCAAATCCCAGATCTGCAGCACAAAACACAAACATGCCTTATAGATATATAACACAGCCATGGTCGCTCCAGGCTCAAGGGAGGTAGGCCAGGAAGAAACCTGCAGGAAATATTTTAAATGCCACACTGCATTTTCATTTTTTTGATGTTCTTTTTGTCATAATATGTATCATTTGAAACTGGTCTCTGACTTCTTATTAAACTAAGCACCACAAAAGTAAAGGTTATTTATGTTTGGTCCATTATTCCTTTGTTGTAGCAATGTTTATTGGTAGGGTTGGGCATCAGGTATCGATTGGAACCAGGACTAATTATCAATATTTCCCGGAATCATTAAATTGTTTAATTTTCGATTCCCAGTCTGCCTACCGGAAGAAGAATCTACCAGAAGTGTTTGCGTTACAGTGCAATCATGGAAAATGTCTGCGGAGATCTAAAGTGTGGCTTCAGCTGCTGATTCAAATCAGCCAATCTCCATGGAAAAAAACGTGATCTGCATATTCTGATCAACGCCTTTTAGAGCTGACCATACCAGCTGATCACCTGTTGCTCATACTTTGCAGCAGCAGAAACCCTGTGTGCAGCATCACGTCCCCCCCTTCTCTCACTGTGCAGGCGCGCAGTGGCAAAAATGTAAACAAACACATCTGCCGAACTTTTACTCCGTCTGTGAGAGCGATGTAAACTTTGCATCCAGCAACAAAAAATACCATGCAGAGGAAGCTCGTTAAAATGTGCCAACATAGTGGATTTAATACGACTTTTAAAGAACAAACTCTGGGTGAAGTGAGGTGAGTTTTCATGGCTCACTGCAGAAATAAAAATACACTCAGCGCAACAACAGTCAGACGCAGCTACACTCACATGTCTGTATGAGCGTGACGGTCAGAAAGCTGAGCAAATAACCTGAAAGATAATTAAAGTCATCGTGCTAGATGAGCAACCACCGTGTTATGCCCACTAGGAGTCGATACGACTAAATAAATAAATATAATAATAAATCTCACAACACGCAAAGTTGTGAGATTATTTTTTGCTCTTTTGAACTATTTAGTCTGTTGAGAGTTTTTAATGTTTTAAATCTGTTAGATTGTTGCTGATAGCGGCTACATTTAAGTTTCAGTTTCCCTTTTGACTGAATCGCTGCTGCAGCACGTTGGTGTAGATTCTCAGTCATCCTGGACATGATCATCCTGAGAGTTTTAGTTGAAAACAGCTGGACTTTTCTGGTCATCTTGAAGATGTTTTGCCTCTCATCCAAGAAGCTTCTTCAGTTCTAAACAGACTATTTCATCAAGTAAGATCTACTGTATGGTTCGCTGGCTCATTTAAAAACATGTAAAGTTTTTGGACCCTGCCTCTTGTAAGAATCGGAATCAAGAATCTATAGGAATCAAAATGAGCAATTGGAATTGTTCAAATTCAAACGATGCTCAACCTTAATTCTTGGTAATAAATCCACATGACCCTGAGGATCCTGACAGTGGAAACTGAATAGAGCTCAGGAACTCAGAAAGAGTGAAAAAGAAAGGGACAATACTGCAGGGGGCAATACCCACGTGTTTGTATCTGTGTTGATCATTCCACTGATGGAATCTTGTGCTGAAAAATAAACAAGCAGGTTTTTCCTTCATTCACCTCCATGAAAGTTTCTACAGCCCTACGCCTTCACATGTGATGTGGTTATAACTATCCTCTTTCAAGAATAAAGTCCAAGCCATCAACACATGCCCCAGCAGTGAGCAGCCTGGAAGAAGGTGGAGATAGAAGCCAGAGGTGGGACCAAGTCACTGTTTCAGTCTCAGTCTTTATCCTCAAGTCCCGAGTCAAGTCTCAAGTAAATGCATGCAAGTTTGAGTCAAGTCTCAAGTAAATGCATGCAAGTTTGAGTCAAGTCTCAAGTTAAGACAGGCATGTTTCAAGTCAAGTCCCAAGTCGAAAACTTTACATTTCAAGGCATTTTTTTAAAACACAGTTGCACGTGAATCTTGTCTTTATTTCAGCATTTTTTCTCTCCATCTGGCTCAACTACAGCCAATATGATTCATGTCTTGTGATGGACCAGCACGTATAGGACACCCCTGAATAAACTTTAATGCTCCATGTTCATGTAAACAGCACTGAGTTAATTTCCAGACGTCCTATAAAATGCTGTTTACGCGATTGCTGCACTTACACAAGTTCTTCATGCCACTTCAAATTCAAAGTTCAAAGTTGAAGTTCCATCTCTAATTCTCATCTTGCATGCTTTACATTTTGCACTGCGTTTTTTGTCAACTAATGTGTAGTGAATTTAACTGAAAGTAATTACCCTTAGGAGTCATTAGCTGCAGCACCATGTAGACAGACGGTAAGGATGGCTTTTTCTCTTTTTAAATCTGGTTAATCTGATTGGCTGTACTGCAGCTCTCGCACAAATACGAGCCTACAGAGAAACGTCTCCATTTGTTAATACGAGGTGAGTGTTACTTAAAAGTGGGCAACTTTGAAATAATAGATGTTTCAAAGTGGATATTGGGTAAAATATCAAATCTTTTCAAGTAAACAGGTTCAGGTCCAAGTCAAATCTAAAGTCATTAAATTAATGACTCAACTCTGAGTTGAATCCAAGTCATGTGACTCAAGTCCACACCTCTGATAGAAACCACTGACGTCAAGACAAGAGACTGGACGGTAAGAGAAAGGAGGGAGGATGAGGACTAGTGTGTCTCAGAACCACCCTGTAGGATGAAACAACTAATATCCAGAAGTACATCAGAAAGAAAGCCCCCAGTGATGAACTAAGGAAATGTCTCAGACAGCAGAAACCAAATGTGAAAGAGGAGGAACCATCATGGAGGGATAAGGCCCTGCACAGCATACCACAGGCAGATCAGAAAGTGGTTGATATTCAGAAATCCCACCAGAGTGAGCAGGACTGAAAAACAGCACAGAGGCACTGGTCACTAAAGCACAAAATCAGCCCTCAGCACCAGAGCAACAGAGGCCAGGACCTACTACACCAGACAGGACCCAAGATGGGTCCATCACACCAGGAACATTTCAGAAAAATTCTATAATTTTTTATGTTAATTTTATTGAATTAATCAGTTCCTGAAATTCCATCAGTGTTTATCACCTGGTGGAGACCATAGGGCCCTATCAGGGTAGCTTGTGTTCAGCAACTGATCATAAGGAGAGAAGATGAGTGACAACTAGAGAAAAAGATTAATTACATTATTATCTTAGCTTGTTTTTAACAGCCCTGTTGTGTAGAGTTTGACAGCTGACACTGCAGAAAGCTTAACTACCTACCTTTCCCAGTGTAACATCAGGTAGTCCAGACTTTTTAAGAAACAGGGCAGCTTCTGTTGGTCCTACTCTCCCTGTATTCCCAGGATCCACCTGAGAGGCAAACACAGCAAATTCTTATTAGAGCACACTAACTGCATCCCTCTCTCCTAAAGAAATAAATGACTGTTTATTAATTATAGGTCATGGTCTTCCCCTCACCTGTCTGTAAAAGTTCTCAAAAACAGGGATCCCGCTGGACAGCTGTGCAGAGACAAACACATTTTGGCACTGAAAAAGTAGGTGAGCATTTGATGTTTTTTAATTTACATACCGGTAGGCTAATATCAAGCAATTATTTCTATCTCTTTAAACAACTGAAAGTTGCCATTCTCACAAAACCTGTTAAACCCATGAGCGCTAATCACAATCAAGCTATGTTAAAACCCAAAAAAAAAAAAAAACCACGTGTGCCTCAGAAATAATAATAAAAAACCTCAGCGTGATTGAGCAGAGCTGACTGTCAGGGTGAACACACCCATGGGTCACCAACCTGGTGCCCCCAGGAACAATAAGGTGCCCGCAGGCCTTTTCTCTAAATAGCACAAGTCTACAATAAACAAACGAAAAAATTCTCCTGCTATCTTTTTAATCACAAATGCATTAATACAGATTTAAAAACAATAAATTATGTGTATTATGTTTATTATGCATGAAGTTTAGTTTAACTCTGATCTATTCCAGTTCGAAGGTCAGATGTATCAACCTGGTAGCCCTTCGTATTTCTCAGTACCCATGAAGTAGCTCTCGGCTTTACAAAGGTTGGTAATGTTATTAAAACTAAGTCAGAGCTGATTTAGATGCTAAAACAAACAGGATGGGACAGGAAGACAGACATTTGTGGAGATGTGGGTTCTCCTTGTTGGTCAGATCTGATCAGATGGATTAGTGAGCTGTCAGTGGACAAAGTGTTGATCAGGTCACGTAGTTTAAAAAACCCCCTCATTTGTTTTAAAAGATCTGTGTTGTTGTTTCTGCCCCGGGCAGGCTGCAGCTTCAGCCATAACAAGATTAAACTATTATAGCACTGTTTACACAAACCAATGACCCCTGACATTATGGGTTTTGCTTTAAAGCAATTAAAAACCAACATTACTAATAAGAGAGAGATCAAATGTCCCGACAACACAGTTGATCCCACAACCCAAACATTTTGCTGTCGCTGCCGTGGAGGACTCTCATCAGCCCATCATTAACCCTTCACGGGCCGCCTATCAGAGCTGCTAGGTGGGCAGCTAGCTCCAAGAGCCGAGGGGAGCTCAACCGGGAGCTTCAGCCTGGCTCTGACTTTATAAACGGTGTCCACGGGGCTTCTATCCATCCCACGCATTACTAAAATTAGTATTATGTACACACCGTTTGTAAATAACAAAGCAGCAGCTGTAGATGCTAACCCTTCCGCTACCTAACGGTACTGCAGGCCTCGGTCGACTAGCTGACAGCTTTATTCAGAGGGCTGTCTCACCGGAAGCTCGTCTTTTACTCAGACTTCACCCAAACTCCAACATAACTGGTGAAGCATGTCGCAGTTTTACTTCTCCTCAGGCGAGACAGAAGTGTATAAAAGCTGTATCGTTACCTGGGTGAGAGATGCGAGGGCTGCCATCTTCCCTGTTGCTGCGGGAACGCGCTCTTCCTCCCTCTCCCGGTCACGCGCCCTCTGCTGGTCAAAGCACGAAATGCTACCAAAGACCCAAACGCCCAGCACCAGTCTGCAGAGACAAGAGATCTGCTTCCACCACCCTCAGTCTGCTGCTGCACCACAGACTCATCAAACACCCTGAGGATCTTCCAAAGACAGCAGTCACCTCAGAAAATAGACAATACTTTGAGCTTTTCATTAAAATACAGTGATGCCCCTGACCCACTCCAAATTATTGTTTTCATTATTTCCAACCTGCAGAATGTTTTGTTTGGAAAATTTGCTATTTAATTATATAAAAAGTGCATAGCATAAGTAAAAACCTTTCAAAAAAGACAACTGGACTTGTTTTGTTGCTTGAACCTGTTTCTCCTCTCATCCAAAATCGCTTCTTCAGTTCTTGAACAAAGCAAGAGAAGTCCGGTTTCCTTTTTTGACATTTTTTTTACTGTTGTCATGTCCTGGATTAAGCAGAATATACACCAACAAATTGCATAATAAAACTGCATTCTAAATTTGGATTTTATGTCATACAAAGTTGTGGATGACTGAATAATTTACCTGGTGTAGAAGGCTTACACAATCATGAACAGGCTCAACACCACAGCCCACATTATGCGTCCTCAATACCATCCCCATTTAGCCTGGCAAGCCATCCTATATATGTGAATATACTGTCTATGCAGAGCAAAATTTTGGTTTGGCTACTGTCTGGCTAGATTTCTATCCTTAGTACCATCAACAGCTACCTGACAGGAAGACCACAGTTTGAGAGATTTAAGAGCTGCACGTCCGAGCACCTCATTAGCAAAGCCAGCACCCCCACAGAGAACTGTCTGTGACCCTTCTCTATGACCTCAAATGGCTCCAAGTCACGTCATCTACAGAAATCTTCGGTGGTCGTAGTTGGGTTAGGGTTAGGGCCCTCTGTCCGTCTGGCGAACAATGCGGTGTTCCTGAGCTGACATGATACATTCATCCTCTCCAAGTGATCTTGTGACCATCAGTCAGCCACCTCACAAGCCAAAGTCACATCAGAGGGACTGTTCAAGTGCCAAAGCTTTCTTCCTCTGATAAAGGATGTTCCTCAATGTCCTTTCTTCTTGAGAAATTTGTCAGCCCCCTGATTGAGAAAGTGCTGAAACATCTCTTAATTCAAAGGAAGAAAATGTTTTTATATGCTTTGGATGTGTATCAGTCTCTTTACCTCTCACTGTCATTATCTTATCTGTTTGTGTAAAGCTACTTATGTGTCTGTTGCTGCTGCCTCTTGGCCAGATTGTCGTTGTAAATGAGAATGAGTTCTCAATCGACTCATCTGGTTAAATAAAGGTTAAATAAAAAGTCAGACACTTAAACCAATTTCTATTGTTGTGATTAATGAGCTAACAGCAGAATTCAGTATAAAATCCTTTTCATCACTTTCAAACTCTTAATGACCTAACCCCGTCATATTTAAAACATTTCATTGTCCCCCAAATCCAATAAGACCCGACTAGTTATCTCTAGAATTGCTTTAGTTTTCTAGCCCCTGTCCTTTAGAACCAGCTCCTCTGGCACACGAACATCCTTTCTGCCTTTAAATGTGGGATAAACACTAATTTATAGGAGCCTATCTTAATCAGCACACTGGCTACATACACTGCAACCCATTATTAATCAGCCTGTGTTATTTCTTAGTACTTCTATTTTATTTTTTTTTTATCTTGTTTTGTTTTATTGTATTCGTATTTGTTGTGCAATTTCCATGTTTTACATTCTGGTTTTATGATCATATGTGTTTTCAAACTATTTATTACTCACATGCTTTACTTTATTCTTGTTATGTACTGAGTTGTGTCTTTATATGAAAAAAATAAAGCTAAGTTGAGTTTTATACTATTCATTTCCTACTACCAGGGCCCTCAGTAATATGTGGAAGATCCATACACAGTCACACCAGCTTGGCTCCTCCTCCTCCTGCTGGTCACATGTTGATGTGGAATGACATCCCATTCTTCAAACAGGAGTTACTGAAGGACAACCAGCATGGTGGCATTGGTCACTCTAGTACTTACAGCATGTCCAAACTGTCCAAGAGCTGTCAGTCAGAAGCCAATCAGAAGCCAGCCATACACCTGTGACTGGAAGACATCTGGTGGCACTTAAAGCTCAAAACAAACGTGAATACCAACATAATAGGACACATTTTCTGAGGCAATCCCAACAAATTTAGCTGTGTTGCTGATTACAAGTTCTACTTTTTAGTAAATGTTTGCAATCAGGCTCCCCAATTGTGTAAGATTTATTGATGCTTTGTTACAACAAAGACATAATGAACCAAACCTAATATTCCCTTACTTTTGTACTAAGTTTATCTAATGGCAAAGGTTTAACATAATGTAAAGCTGTTGAGATTAAACCAAGTACAAAAACTCAACTATTAAATACGTTTAGTTATAAATGGATTTTTGCCAAAAAGTGAGAGGGAAAAATGAGTCAAATCAGGATTGTTTGAAATCAGGTTTATTACCAAAGTAGCTCATTATGGAGGCTTTTATTATGAAAGTATCAATCTATTACGTTGGTGTTGCTTTGATGCTCGTCTGGAAGGAGGGGGTCCACTCCTTACGAGTTCACCGGCACATAACCTGAATGGAAAAACGAAGAGATAATTTTATGTTTTACATTGAAGGGAAAGCATTGGCTGGCGAAACGTACTGTTTAAGCGATCTAATATAATATTTATTAATAGTGGTTAATGTAGGTCTACAAGTTAAATACATAAATCAGTACAATAAACTATTTTATGATTGCCTAGATGTGATTGTACTAAAAATGTTCACTGACTGTATTCGTTAATTTATAACTATATATTGATTTTGCCATTTAAATTATCTTATCATAATTGTATCACGCATACCAAGTTCATTCTGGCATGTGAGCTGACTGATGCGCTTTTTTGATATGTCCAAACTCCGCCTATTCGTACGCCGGCGTTGATATGATGCGAACCCAGTGACTCGGCGACTGCGGCTACAGCAATTTCGGCAACATGGGTGACGTTGTTATGGGATTTATTGTTAAAGGATTGTAGAAGCCGTAGGGAAAATGGCAGATAGGTAAGTTTGGAACGCATGTGCTATTTTTCCAAGTCGCTGCTGTTCAAAAGGAAGACGGCCAGGCAGCACGAGCCTGGGAGCACGAGCCAGGCTCGGAGGCTGTCGGTGCGTTCGGTCTCTCTGAAGACTAGCTAGCTTGCCACGTATTTGCCTATAAAAACGAACGTTTTTCATCCAGTAAAAAACATATGGTTCAAATAAACTGAGGTGTGTTTTCCGCTACTGGCCTGTTGGCTAGTGCTTGTCCTGGGTATGATTGTGCCGTGTAGGCTGGGTGGTGCTGGTGATGCTGCTACTGCACCTGTCGGTCCGATTCCCCGATTCTTTGCTGGAATGCAGCTTAATCTGCTTTGCTTACTTGATGCTAGCAGCACATCTGTCCCCGAGCTGTCCCCAGCTCGGTTAGCCTGGCTCAGCGGGGTTGAGCCTCGGCTGGTCAGATTATTGCTCGCAGCCTCGCAGCATCCCCCCTCCGAGCGGATGGAGGTGCCTCTCCATGAAGAGCGACCAGGATCGGAACAATCCTGATTTCTAACGCTGGCTCAGTTCTGTTGGTGTCGATGAGCGGAAAACCTGGAATGTCGGTCTCTCACACACAAGGAAGCATAACTCTGGACAAATACATTTGGTGACAAATACACGCTTTAATAACAGCAGAGTCTCTGTAAGCACATGTCTACTAAATGAATGGGATCTTGTTTTAAATGTACCCTTCACAGTACGTGATTACTGGAGTGGGACATTCTATCAAAACCTGGTGCTGGAAGAGGAGTGACGTGCTTTTAATTATTCTGAGCCTGATGTAAACTTGAAAGAGGCACAGATAATGGCAGCAGCAGCTTCCAGGCTTGGCTTAATTATTGATGGCTGCTAAATGAATGTTGCAGGGTCATTGGGCCTGGTGTGAATCTGTGCTGCAGGTGGATGATCAATTCAGCACGAGCTCCATCACCATCACCTATCCTCAAATACCTTTAGACATGGAGAGTCAATGCTTTAGCATAAATAACACTCTGCAAAATAGTGAAAGACAGGTGATGTTTCTCTCTCTCTCTCTCTCTCTCTCTCTCTCTCTCTCTCTCTCTCTCTCTCTCTCTTTCTCTCTCTCTTTCTCTCTCTCTGTGTGTGTGTGTGTTTTTTTTTAGCAAAATATCTCACTAGATGGATTTTAATTAAATTCTAAGAAAGTGATCTTTGAATGAACAATTAAAATTTATGGACCTCTGGAATAATCTAATTCAAGATGGCTGCCATATGGGAATATGTGTAAAATCTGGCATGTTAGTAGTTGAGTAATTCACAACACATCTGCAGAGACGGGCTCCTCAATAACAGAAAAAAGACCAATATCTCCAGAATTTAGAGCAATACCAAAATCACAATTTTTTAAGATAATGGAAACACATAATTTATTTCTCATCCACTTGAGAGTCATAGTCAAACTTCTCAACTTCAGACATACCATAAACTTAGTTTGTGTGATGCCCCAAACTACACTGTTTATTTGTGTGCATTTTACTCAAGTTTTCTATTCTTATATGAAATTAGAACAAAGTGAGGACATTTTTATATGGTTAAGTGTCTTTTGTTGTAACAATGCTTCTTGAAAATGAATCTTGTATCATTGACACCTTTACTAGGAGCCAAGGTAGCACTTGTAAGGATTGTATATGTAGCACAGCTGAAAGTGTGGGTCTCCAAAAATGTGTCAAAATATCATGCAATTTTCTCCTGTTGGGGTTCACTCTTGTTTTGAGCTTCAGGTTCTGCCAGGTGTGTTCCAGCCAGGCATCATCTTTAACATTATTTTCTGAAGAAAGGATGAAGAAAAGACACCTAGATGTGATTTTGAAATCTGTGTAAAATACCTGCAATAAAACTACAGAAAATACAAGAAAAAAAAAGTAGTTTGTAAAGACTTGTAATGCAAAGGGCACTTTGAGTGGTCTGGAGGAAGAGGAAAGCACTCTATGAAGTCAGTCCACTTACTGTCTACTATCAAGTCATATACGATTATATTTCAATCAACCCCACCCCACCTCCCTCCATTCTTCTTCTTCTTCTTCTTCTTTATTTATTTATTCATTTATTCAGTTTTCTACTTATTCTCTCAATTTCTGGGATTCCAAAAACAAAGCAGATTACAGTTTTTCTCGATTGCTAAGACACATTTCTTGAAAGCTGCTCTCCCTTTCTCTAACTTGTGAACACAAAACCCAATTTTCAAGCTAAAACCCCAAAACCTCAGACTTTTCTTGCAAAACCAAACTTTCACCTCAAAACAGTTCAATCTGTGCTCAAAACTGAACTATGTTGTCAAATCGTGCCCCGAGTCAATCAAAATGACAGTCACTACTGAACAGTCACTAAACACTACGTAGAAAAATAGAAAACACAATGCTCAGGACATGAAGATGGAGAAATAAATGTTTATTGTTCACTGTAGGTGAAATGCATGTTGCAAAACAAAAACAACTGCATTTAGCACAAAAAGACAAAACAGAAATCTTGTGCATTTGACACTTGTGTACAGTAAGCCCATATACTAAAAATAAAGTAGAAAAATATACAAATACTACTGTAAGTGCATAGAGCCAAGGTTACAGTACGTACAGGTTGGCATATTATCCAGATACATTCAATGTTGATTACGTAGTGATATACTGTAGTGGCCTAAATCACTTTTTCTGTATCACTTACAAAACTAGATCTATTATTGTGTCCGATATTCAACCTTTAACTCTGAATTTTACCAACTGTTGAATCTTACGTAATTTTATGCACCACACTGTATTAAAATCAAACAGTTAACCAAAGGTAATCAAACAACTCAACAAATTAACCAAGTATTAAAACCAAAAACAGGTAAATAAGAAATCAATCTTGAATCTTGAAATGTCAGCTGAGAATAATGTTTTAGAGCATTTATTGATGTGTTGTCTGCAGGATGCTCTTTGGGGGTCAAATTGCTCTCCTTATTTGGGTTAGCACACTCTTGAATGTGCTGAATCAACCTGAAATGCATGTATTATTTTTTTTAGAACTGTTGTCGCATGTCTCAGTATACTGACCTGCACATTTAGCTGACCTCTACTTTCACCGGGGCATGCGTAGCACTCACTGGTATTGAACAAAACTTGTTTAGCAGTTTAGTCACTATCATGTGTCAGCTGTCACAGACTGTGTTCAGCGCAGGAAATTCTGGAGGATGAGGAGCTAATGCAGCTCTGAAGGTAGTCTATCAATACTGCTTAAGTCAGAAGGGATCAGGACATTCTGATTCAATTCAGTACCTCAATCAGTGGATTAAGGATCTTAGTTACAATGAAGGTTCTGGTCTGGATGATTATTATGGTCTTAAGGTCATAACAGTTGTGGGTCCCTAAGCTGTGGAGGCCCAATCTAAGTTATAACTTGAAGGAAAGGTCATTAATCAGTCTTTCTAACATTATAAAATACTCCAGTTGCTGTCATTATTATTAAAAGGGAGAAATGATTGACTGAAATCATGTTTTCCAACATGTATGGGTGGATAGATTTATTTTTTTACTGGCTTATTATCCTCTTTATATTACATCAAATTATTATTAACAAATTATACAATTTGATTATTTTTTTATTTATTTGATTATTAATAATATATTGATAAATATGGCTTATCTATATTTGTCGGTAAATTACCTGTATTTATATAGCACCTTCTACAGACCTACCCCCCCCCCTCGTCGTTGGCAACAAACTGAATTGAATTGTTTAGTCATTGTGCGCTAACATTTTAGAAGATGGTGTTGATATTGCTGGTGTTGTTATTGAGCCACTGATTACAAACTTATGAATGATTCAAGCCTTAAAGACAGTTTTTTTACTCGTTTTTTTCATATGATCGGTCACTGAGTTTAACATGCAGGCTGAACGTTAAAGTAGTCTTCTACACCTATTTCCTGCATTAGCTGCCGAAAATAGACGTAGAAATGCTCAGATTAGAAAAGCCAGTCAGGTCTATGTCGCATTGAAAATTAGCATTCATGGACTCAATCTTGGCTCAGGACAGAGAAGGCTGTTGTTGATTTAGCATCCAGGAGAGAGCAGAGCACATCTTGGCTAGTAGAAGCTAACTGTTAGCATTAGCAACTCCACCACATGGCAGAACTCCTTCAGGCTTGTGTTATTTGTGGAGATAAAACATCAACGTTGCAGAGCAAACAGAGTCAGTGGTAGAGTTGTGTTGCTGTTAGCCAATCAGAGGAGAGATGTCCAAATATCAGGAAATAAGACTCCAAATTCTGCCATCTGAAGCTCATCTCTGATGTGGCTCACTTCTACATCCTGGGCTCACTTCTACATCCTGAAACTGGTTCATCTGAGCTTTGTTTCCCAGAGTACGACTTACAAGGCATTCTTTTTTACTAGAGACCACTGCAAATGTATTGATTAAACGAGTGTTCCAAACCTTTAAAACACAGCACTAAACCAAACAGAATTTACTTAATCTTCGTTCCCTCCACGGAGGAAAACCACAGAGATGGCAACGCGCACCAAAGAAAAGCTTCAAGAGAACCGACGAGCGCCTGAACAAGTCTTAACAAAGCCGCAAAATAAAGAATGAAACTCTGGTAGGACCTGATATATTTACAATATCAGTTATCTTTTGTATATTCCCATAATATGAAATACTGATTAATGGGGAGCCGGAGAGACTCTTTTCGATTTACTTCTTTTTCTTATTTCTTCTATAAATACGTTGGACTCACTTAGAATGAAGGCTACTCCTATTCTGGGTTTAGGTTGCGGTTCTGGTCTAGGGCCCTCTTTTAGAAGGGGACTTACCCTATGGTCTCCCAACGGGACCATCTCAGGGGTTACTACTACCCCAGTTCTTTTCGGAAGTGTTCGTGTCTTTGTTCAGTTTGTTTATGTTTTGGTTAGGTTAGTATCATTTTCCGTATTAATTTTAATTATGTATATGGGGCATTTTCAGTATTACGACCATAATTATGATGTCTAACAGAGTAAAAATACCATCCTTGAATATAAATGGTATAAATAACCCCATTAAAAGGAGGAAAGTAATGTCCAAGTTGAAAAAAGAAAATAATCAAGTCATACCGTATATCTTCAGGAAACTCATCTTTCATCTCAGGAACATGCTAAGTTGGGCAGGTTTGGATACAAAAACACGTTTTTCAGCTCCTATGAGAAAAGTGCTAAGAGGGGCGTTGCAATACTGATTTCTGACTCTGTCCTTATTGAAAAATATAAAGGATAAAGAAGGTAGATATGTTTTAGTAAAAGGGAAGTTAGAAAACACACTGGTTACTCTTATCAATGTATATGTTCCACCGAATCAAGATAAGACATTTATTAAAAAACTATTTGAGCTCATAGCTGTTGAAATGGAAAAAATCCACACACTTCTATCTGCAGTTAGAGTTTTTTAATCAAGCTTTCGGTCGGAAGACCTTCATCAGGAGTACACATTCTACTCCTCTCCACACTCAGTCTATTCAAGGATAGATTATTTCTTTATGAATAAAGCCGATAGATATAGAGTGGGGACATGCGAAATAGGAACAACTGACCTGTCGGATCATAGTATTGTCTACCTAAATATCCATTTACATAGAATAATCAAAAGCACATCTTGGAAATTAAATATTAGCATTTTAAATAATCAAAAAATAAAAGAAGAGATTAGACAAGACATTAAATATTGCATAGAAGAAAACAAAGACAGCCCAGTGGAGGAAATTATACTGTGGGATACCGTAAAAGCAGTCCTGAGGGGAAATTTAATCGCGAAAACCACATATTTGAAAACGAGAAGAGAAGAAAAATATAAAAGGCTGACGAAGGAATTAAAACAATTAGAATCTCAACATAAAAAGGATAAGGAGGATACAGTACTTCACCAAATTATTAATCTACGACAGCAATTGGATAAAGTTAGATAGAGTTAGAAAAGAAACTTAGATTTACTAGACAACACTACTATGAGTCAGGAGCCAAAGCAACAAAGTATCTAGCTAGCCGTATTAAAAAACAGCAATCTATTAGTGCAATTTATAAAATCAGAGACCCAGAAACAAACCAAATGCTGTGGAAGCCTGAGGAAACACAAAAAGTGTTTAGTAATTATTACAAAAAATTATACTCACAGCCGCTAGCAAAAAACAAAGTGGAAATAGATGCATATCTTGAATCTGTGGATCTACCAGCTATAGGAATGTTACAAAACAAGAAGCTGCTCTCAGAAATTACAATAAAGGAATTACATAGTGCAATAGGTAAACTGAAAAGGAACAAAACTCCAGGAAGCGATGGATTTCCTAGTGAATGGTATAAGACATTTAGGGAGGAATTGTCCCCAATCCTCCTGAAATCTCTGAACCAAACCCTGAAGGACCCCCCTCTTGGAAGGAGACTGTGATCTCACTCATTCCAAAGGAGGGGAAAAACCTTGAATACTGCGAATCATATAGACCAATATCAATATTGAATGTAGATTACAAAATATTCACAGCAATACTTTCTGAACGGATGAAAGACCTTATACCTGAGTTGATAGACGAAGATTAAAGGGCGACAGGCCCAGGATAATATAAGGCGAATTCTCCACTTAATTTACTATGCGCATGAAACAAAATCGGAAACGCTATTATTAAGTCTGGACGCCGAAAAGGCGTTCGACTGTGTTAGTTGGGCATTTCTGTATAAAGTATTGGAGAAATTTGGATTTCAACCCCAATATGTACAATGTATTAAAGGACTCTATCAGGATCCAGTAGCAAGGATAAAAATCAACGGCCATCTAACCAAAAGTTTTAGTTTACAACGAGGAACCCGTCAAGGATGCTGTCTTAGCCCAACACTATTTGCTCTTTTCATAGAGCCACTGGCACAATTGATAAGACAAAGTGATGATATAAAAGGAATTGAAATAGGTGGACGAGAACATAAGGTGGGGTTATTTGCAGATGACATCATAGTGGTATTACGTGAGCCAGATAGCAATTTCCCAAGGCTACTGAGACTGCTAGAAGAATTTGGTAAATATTCCGGGTATAAACTCAATGTAAATAAAACTCAAACTTTAGCTATAAATTACTTCCCCTCCCTAAAAATCAGCGAACAATATAAGTTAAACTGGAAGACCAAATTCATTACTTACCTCGGTGTTATAATAACAAAATCCCTCAAGGAAACATATGAAGTTAATTATCATAAAATCAATGAACACATTAATTTAGATATCAGGAGGTGGTCAGTACTCAATCTAGACTTTACATCTCG
The DNA here is from genome assembly GCA_006937985.1 of Aphyosemion australe. Lineage (NCBI taxonomy): Eukaryota > Metazoa > Chordata > Actinopteri > Cyprinodontiformes > Nothobranchiidae > Aphyosemion > Aphyosemion australe. The sequence continues at coordinate 94,240 of SSNS01000185.1, forward strand.
AATTGACATAATCAAAATGAATATTTTACCTAGACTACTCTATTTATTCCAGTCAATACCTTTTGCTATCCCTAACGCTCAGTTTAGGAATTGGAACAAAAACATATCTAGATTCATCTGGGCAGGAAGGAGACCAAGAATGCGATTTAGAACACTCCAGCTGGGAAAAACAGGGAGGACTGGGACTCCCAGACCTCAAGCAGTATTTTTTTGCTGCCCAGATGAGGTTTCTAGCTTGCATATGTAGCCCACATTAGAGCCTTGTTGGAGACAGTGTGGTCACATAGATGCCAACCACTCATATTTTTTGGACATGTGACAAAATAAAACCATTTTGGGATCAAATATCAAGGGAAATGACCAATCTATTTGGATATAAAATACCCAACAATGAGAAGACGCTATTTTTTTTCCATCTAACTGAGAACTGGGTTCAGGGAAAGGATTGGTATCTTTGTAAAATTTTGTTAATTGCTTGTAAAATATCAATAACCAAAAGATGGTATAAACCGGAACCACCGAGCATGGACGATTGGAAGGGGATTGTGATTAATATATATATGATGGAAGAGATTACTTTTCAGTTGAGACTGAGGGGAGAAATATTTTACAAAAAATGGGAGAAATGGATTTCATACTACCAAGGGAATTAGGATGCTGATAATAAAACCTGGAACTATGTGGTTTGGGTAAATGAATTGGTAAAGCCCCAAGATAAGGTCTATATTATTTAGTTATTTTATTTTTTGTTGTTTGTGTGTGTCTTTTGTGTAGTAACATATTCTGTCTGTTGATAAAAGGAAAATTAAATAAACAAAAAGTTTTAAAAAAAAATCTTTGTTACCCTTAGAGGCAAAGCAGTAATGTTTAGGTAAAGGTGAGATTACAACCTTTATGACTGCTGACAGTCATTTTATTTGATAATTATTTTGCTAAAAATTTCTTTCTAACCTGTTCCTCTGCAGGTTGGAGTGGGTGGAGATCATTGAGCCTCGCACAAGGGAGCGTATGTATGCCAATCTGCTGACAGGCGAGTGCGTGTGGGACCCTCCACAGGGAGTTCCCTTCAAGCCAACTGACGATAACCAGTGGTGGGAGCTATTTGATCCCAAAACCTCACGCTTCTACTACTACAATGCCTCCACTCAGAGGACAGTGTGGCACAGGCCTCAGGGATGTGACATCATCCCACTAGCCAAGCTTCAGACTTTAAAACAGCACACAGATGCCACCAACCCCCATTCTGCAGGTGGAGGGAGAGTTTCTGCTGATAACAGCCCAGGACGTAATAGTGGGGTCAGTCAAGAGGGAAGCACCTCCTCCTCTCTGGACCAAGAGCTTTCTGAAAAACAAGGCAGCAAAGACGAGTCAGACAGGTAAGGCTGCTTGATACGTGCTGAAGTCTCAACAGGAACATCACACACTCCAACTTATTACACAGTGTATACACACAGCTTTGTCCCTGCTGAACTCAATAAGAAATGTTTTATTTGATACATTTGGATCTTTTCAGATTGTTTTTATCACTTGTCTAATCGTCAAACACGTGTTTTTCTGTCCATTTTTAATGTGTGTGTGTTTTATGAGGGGATGCCAAATGCTATAATTTTTTCTGCTAAACAAATTTACCTATGGCTATAAATAAAGAAACCTTGAACCATGAAGTTTTAAAATGGGTTAACACCTCCAACATGTGAGTGTGTCTTAGTTTATTGTTTACAACAGTCACCCATAACACTATGACCAACCACAGCCCTGACCCTCTAGGTTAAGCCTTTACTAGGTTTTTGAAGACCTGATATGTGTTCTGGCATCAAGTCACCAGTTGCTGATCCTTTACGTTTGGAAGATGTGAGATTTTTGAGAGTCAGAATCTCAGACTATTTGTGGTTTCACAGATTGATATAGGATCTTAAAATAAAAGATTCAAGTTTCCTAAGAAAATAAGAGTCTACTAATCCCCTTCTTGTAGCTGTTCTTAACCTCCACTTCATTGTTGATCAGTTTGTTTGAAGATCATTTCTTGTTGAAGTTAATCACAATTGCTTTGGTTTAGGGCATTGGTTCCCAAATTTTTTTCTTTGAGGACCCCCTTGCCCGTGTCCAAGACAAGCCAGGACCCCCAACCCCAACTCCTACACCCATAAACACATTAAATGTGATAATTTACAAACTTTTTACAGACATACAGAGTTATAACTTTTATATGGAGTTCTGATTATACTGTAGGGTGTGTTATTGGTATTTCATAAATGTAATTTTTACAAATAAAATCTTGCTAACCTCACAACCTTGGCAAAGACAAAATTGTGGGGACCCCCTGCAATCTTGTGGGGACCCCCTTGGGGGTCCCGACCCCCAATTTGGGAACCCCTGGTTTAGGGCATGATAGCCTGGCAAGCCATCCTTTATATGTGAATATATAGTCTGGCCATGACCCATTGACGGCTCTCAGTCGTGGGGCAGGATCTACGGTTGTCTTTCAAACTGTCTACATGCAATTGGATAGCGCTAGGATCAATGAGAGTAACGAACAACATGACGTAATCACAGCGACGGAAAAGAGTGACGCAGAAATGGCGTCTGACATCAATGATTTCTGTCGTTTTTGTATGAAAAACATGTGAATATCAGGTGTACTGGGACATTGCACTACTTTGTTTGATAAAAATAAGAAGCTGCTAAATATATCCGACAGACTTACGCACGTTGGAGTCTAAATTATCCAATGTTGATGACAAAGCCGTTTCAAACGAACGTGGTTCCTGCGCTGCTGCCATGCTGTTTGTGTTCGCAGTCGCAACTAGGACATCATCGGCTACTCCCGCTCTGTGATTGGCCCACAATATAGAGCGCTTTGATTGGCCCAACCAAAACTATAGCGAGCTGCGATTGGACAGCCACAGTAGATCGGGCTGCGAGGGTTCCAATGAAGCGTACCTAGACCAAACTTTGCAAGGCAAGAATTCGGTCTAGTTCACTAGACTAGGCATGATCAGGAGAAGAGAAGATAATTCCACCAGATGTGCACCAGATCCCTGTACTCTGTCCCCCTTATAAATGCCACCACCTTTGTGTCATACGAGATTTCCTGCATGTGGCCTGACAGAGACAGCGAATGAAAGTCCAAGGTCTGAAGATTGAACAGGACTAGACTCAGGACAGGCACCATGTGGAAATTCTATGTTACTGATCAATACATCTGACAGGATGCTCCACAGCTAAAACCACTGATGTCTGTTTGACATATAATCAGCAAACCAGGGGACAGTAGACATTCCACTATCCACCCTGAGCTGCCTGTCACTCACCAAAGAAGGTTGGTTGGTGCTGGTGCTGAATGCTGTGGATGGTGCTGAAGGCTGTGGGTGTTGCTGGATGCTGTGGATTGTGCTGAATGCTGTGGATGGTGCTGAAGGCTGAGGGTGTTGCTGGATGCTGTGGATTGTGCTGAAGGCTGTGGATGGTGCTAAAGGCTGTGGATGGTGCTGAAGGCCGCAGATGGTGCTGAAGGCTGAGGATGGTGCTGAAGGCTGTGGATGGTGTTGAAGGCTGTTGATGGTGCTGAAGGCTGTGGATGGTGCTGAAGGCTGTGGATGGTGCTGAAGGCTGTGGATGGTGCTGAAGGCTGTGGATGGTGCTGAAGGCTGTTGATGGTGCTGAAGGCTGTGGATGGTGCTGAAGGCTGTGGATGGTGTTGAAGGCTGTGGGTGGTGTTGAAGGCTGTGGATGGTGCTGATGAATGCTGAGGGTGGTCTTGAGGGCTGGTAGAGCATATCTTAAGTCCCTACATCTCATTGAAGCATTAAACAAACTTAACAACAAAAAATACTAAACCAAAACATATGGAGACATTTGAAGAAAAGGCATAACAATATTACATTGCATTATCATTACCTTAATATTATTACAATTATAATTTTATTACTAATATTGATTTACAAATAAAAAAATGAAAAAGGGGAAATTTTCATTCCTTTTTCTCTTGGTGAGGAAGTTAAAGGGTTATTAATGTAAGAAACATGAGAAGAAAAAGATGGACATCTCCAGAATAATCTGGAAAAACGACTAGTCCGGGTTGTCAGCTGCACAGGAGCACCACAGGGGACTGTTCTCTCGCTGTTCCTTTAACTTTGTACTCCTCAGAGCTTCAATACAAGCCAGAGTCCTGTCATCTACAGAAATATGCTCTGCTGTTGTTGGGTGTCTCAGAGATGGGCAAGAGACTGACTACAGAGAACTGGTGGACCACTTTGTGGTACCATGTGTGAAGAATGATCTCATCCTAAATGTGAACAAAATAAAGGAGATGATAGGAGTAGCAGAATTATATCAAACACTTTTCCATAAAGAGAGAAGTGGAGGTGATGGAGGAATATAAATGCATTAATGTTCATCTGGACAGCAGACTGGAGTGGAGATGCAACAGTGAAGCTGGAGACAAGAGGGGACAAAACAGAAGAGACATATTTAGGAAGTTGAGATCCGTCAGTGTTTGCAGTAAGAATTAAACATTTCTTCTATGCTGTGGAGAGTGAAATCTCATCTGTTGGGGCAGCAGCATCAGAGCCTGGTATCGTAAAAAGTTGAACAAGCCGATAAACAAGGTTGGTTCTGTTCTACACTGTAAAAAATGACAACCTTAAAAAGTTGTTTCAATTTATTTGTACTATTTCACTCAAGTCTCCCTTTTAAGTTTTGATTATTAAACTCGATTTTGTGTGTTTTGATGACGGAAATTTAAATTTGCATGTTATTTCAACAAATTGTTCGTCTCCAATCGTTCACTTTGAAGATCCGTTCAAAAGATTCGATTCGTTTGTGAACCATTGGTTCATTTGACGTAAACTTTCAACTTGAATGGACGTACATAATTGTCTTCTAACTTAAATTTATAAGTTAGAATAATGTAGAATTGTGTGTATGTTTAACAAGAAAATGCGTTTTTTGAATTGCTAATCTAACATAGTTTGTTGTTTCAACTTAACAATATTAATTTCAAACAATGCATTGTTTTTATTTATGATATTTGTACAACTTGACATTTAGAACTGAAAGAAAGTGGTTGGTTAAGTTGACTTGACTCGTGTTTTTAAGGCAGCTGGTGAACTTGCGTTTTTAAGTTTAACGGGCTTACGATTTATTACAGTGTAGGGACTGATCTGGATCCTCTAGAGATGGTTGGACAAAAGAGGATGTTTCATAAAACAAAGAACATGATGGACAACCCTGAGCATCCTCTTCACTAGACAGTAATTCAACAACAGGTTTTCTCCAGATCTCCTGCAACACAGACCGCTACAGCTAGAAACCAGACACAATAACTCTCTGGTAAAACTTAAATGTAGAGTTATTATAACATCTAATTTGCCTCCAGTAATAACTGAATGAAGATGCTTTTTAAGAATCAGCCAATTTCAAATGGCTGCAAATGAAGATGGAGAAGAAAATAAAGAGGAGTGGAGAAGCATGTGAAACATGGATAGACTAAGTGTTTTGTGATACTTGATAGCAAAGCCCAGTAAACTTAATGCTGCCCTTATTTTTACCTCTCTCCCAAACATATTAGCACCCACACACACACCGACACTCACAGAGCTGCTATTGAGCTCCAGCCTGGGAGATCAGTCTGAAAAACTATTTAGAAGCTGAGGGTGTCTAAGGCACCAATCAATTTCACACGTCCCTTTTTCTCACCCAGTTTACCTCTTGTTCGCCGACCCTCCTCCTCAATACGGCTGTTGGACGGCCTGAATGGGACAGCCTGTTGATTGGGAGCTGATGAAGCAAAGGTCTGTTGTTGCCATAGTCTTGTTTTTTTGGCAACCAAAGGCTGATGCTTTGTTTCTCAAACCGTTTTATGCTCTGTAAGAGGAGCTTGTATCCCTGCGGTGTACAACAAATATATTAGCAGTAGTTTATATTTTTTTTGTTTATTTATATACTACTATAAAGAGTTGATGTATTTTTGTTTCCCACTTCTGTTCTCTCACCTGTCATGAATCTGGATCTGCTGGAAGTCTGCTCCTAGCAAAGGTGAGGTCTTCATCACAGAGAGTTGCCCCTTTTTAATTTCATAAACCACCAATGGGCCTCACTGCATCTTTTGATGATGTCAGCTATCATTACTTAAGCTTTGTGAATTTAACCCTCCCATGTTCCTAATGGGGTTCAATGGACCCCAGGTGATTATTATTATTTTTTTTTCAATTTTTGAGGAGTGAGCACCAACTCACCCCTGCCACGTGGACCCCAAGGGGTCATCCAATAGGACAGGTATATTGAGTGTATCTCAGCAGTGTTGATGTGCAGCACTGAGCATAAAGTATGTGTTAGATGTCTTCGATTCTAAATCCTGCATCTGGCTGGTGGCTCAGACCTCCTCTCATCACTACATCACACCCTCAAGCTTATGTACACCATTACAGTTTTGTTACCTCTTCAAACTCTTCTGCTGCCATATGCTCCCATGCTGCCTCTGTCCTTTCAGAAATCACAATGAGATGAGAGTCTCAGGTCTTTCTTGAAGTGTTCTGTGAAAGAGCCTCTGATCTAAAACTAAATACATTTAATCTTATTTTATTACTAGGAAATATGGTCAGTTTTGTTTTAATTTACATTTCTTAGTTTGCACCTAAAATTAAAAAGCTGTTTAATTTTGCTGAACCTTTGAGGTCAGAATAAGTTTGCGCTAATCTCAGCCTATGTTTGGGTGTTTTATCATCAGTCTGAAGGTCCTGTTTGGTCTGAAACACATCAGGACGTTGTGTTTGGAAAAACATCTTTCACAAATTCTCCTGTAACTTGTTATGATGGGGTTGATATGTTCTTCTCTTCCTCTCTGTTCACTGCTGTTGAGTGTTTTCTAGATTTTCTGTCTCACTTGACAAGCAGGTTTGAGGAGCTTTTTGACGTGTCAGTGTTGTTTATCCCCCTTTAGTTCCCAAGTGGGGACACACTCAGCCTGAGTTCCAGTCGTTGGTCTGTATGGGGTTTCTATAAACGTCATTGTTCAGCCTTTCATCTCTCTCTCCATGATACAAGATGGCAGCTGCTTATACTTAATGAATTTGGGCTTAGATTTTGACCGAAGTATCATTTACATATGAAGACCGACAACAGCCCAAAAAATTCACAGGATGGACCAGTGGGTCAGTAACTTACCTGACTTAGTATTAGTCCCAACAACAGTTTGACTTTATTTATTCTTGAAGGAACAAACTGAGGCAACAAAGTAATTATGTAAGTAAAGTTTATTTATATAGCACCTACATAGAAAAAAATCACAGCCTTCTCAGGAATGCGGATGTCTCTAAGCACGTGGATGGGGAAAAAGACACCCGGAGAAGTCCGTGTGGTCCTCCTTATGTTAGTAAACAAAGGCGGCCATGAGCAGTGTTGCTTTTGGAGACTCTGATATGAAGCACACTGCTTCTACTCTCTCACTGAGAGTGCTGTGTTCTCCTCACAGCAGTCTGTCCTCACGCTGCCACGGCTGGAGCAGTGGTTCTGAGCTGCAGTCAAAGAAGATGCATCCCCACTGCATCCAGACTGATAATGAATCGTGTATGCAGGAAGCCTCTGCTGGCTGATTCTACCCGCCAATCAGAGGCTCCCTCTATAGGCGTGAATTTCAGCCGACTAATCAGTTGGTGGGTGTGTTGGGTCGGCTTCGCACAAAGCTGACCGCCAGAGAGCAGGTCCAAAAAAAAAACCAGTCAGCTGAGCACGGAAAACACACATACTACCCAGATGTGAAAGCCTGTGGCTAGACTAGTGTCCCAGCCAATTTCTGACTCATTCTCCATTTGTAAAGTGATGTGCCATGTACCTAAAGTTAATTTCAACAAATCTGGACCAGAATGCCATCATAACAGGACAGTGGTCCCCTGTAACATTCTCAGGATGTTCCTAGCTGGACTTCACATCTATTAGGTGGCGAGCCTCTTCTCCAGGCTTGGCTACAGAGTGAGGCCCTGGATTCGCTGAGGGTTCAAAGATCAGAAACTGAAAACCACTGGAGTACTTTTTTGTTGTTTGCCTTTTTCTTTACCCTATTATTTACCTATAGGTAAAGTTACAAGTTTCTGCAATTTTACTAAATGTTCTTAAAAAACACTAAACTGGAAGTCAAATCCTTGTAACTGACTTGCTATAAGGATGAAGTTTTATGGTTTGATTTTTTTCAGCACTTTGATGTTACTTTGATTAAAAGCTTTGTGAAGATTGGAACTGCCTCTGGATGTGGTTTTAGTTCATTTGTGCCATGTTAAGACTCTATAAAATCTGTATTGAACTGTGTCTTTTTTCTTATCCGTTTCAAGGACGTCTCCCTTTAGGTGGAATACTGGGACAAAGGAGCGGATGCTGATCAAAGTGACAGACAGAGAACCCAGCTTTTTGGCTCATCAAGGAAATAGCCTCTCTCCCTGTGAACCCACGACACCTAGTGCTCTCTCTGGAGGGGGCACCACCTCCCGGAACCACCATGTGTCTGGAGGAAACCCAGCCTCAGACCCTGATGGCTCTCCTGTGTTGTATGCTGACCGCCGACAGTCTCCATTTCTGAAGCGGGCGGAGCTGGGTAGCATTAGTTCCCATCGACGCCCCTCAGCCGACTCACAGCCTCCGTCACCTCGCTACGCCTTTGAGCCCCCACTGTATGAGGAGCCACCATCGGAGTATCAGCCCCCTCCCATTTACGAAGAGCCTCCTGTAGACATGCATCTCTCTGACTCATGTTCTCTCTTTGGCTCTACAAAATCACCTGCACGCAAGTCTCCAGCTCCCCTCTACCTCTCTCCGAAGCAGAGTCAGTCACCATATGGCCAGTTGGTTCTCACCCGACAGAAGTGCCCAGAAAAAACCCAGAGTCTGGAGTACAGCCCTGTGGGAAAAGAATATGTCAAGCAGCTAGTGTACGTGGAGCAGTCATGTTCCAGCCCTCGCTTCAAGACTGCTGACCGTCTGTTGCGGTATGGTACTACCGGGGGCTATAGTGGTCCATATGGGGGGTCTTTTACTCTCCAACACAGCCAGTCTCTGATTAGAGACCCTCGCCAGCTTTTAGACTATCGTGGGGAGGGTAGAGAAGGAGACCAGAGGTTGCTCTATGAAGACTCCATATCTTGGACATCTAGCCAGACCCACTCACTCTCCTCCACAGCCAGGCCTGGGACTTTCTCCCCGAGTAGTAACCGCAAACGTAAAAGCCGCAAACCATCCCTCCCTCCGGAGTTGGGTCACTGTGGGGAGGTGGAGTTATCAGGCACAGCATCAGAAGCAATGCTGGCCCAGGCCAGGCTGGCATGGGAGGCACAGCAGGTGATGAAACAGAGAAGCAGTTGGGATTCTGGGCATGGAGGGAGACTGGCCCAAGGTGAAGGCCCCAAAGATGGCTATGAGAGTGATGGGGCGGTGCCTCTGCCGTTTCCAGGACCAGTAGTGAGGGCATTCAGCGAGGATGAGGCACTGGCGCAGAGTGAGGGTCATCACTGGAAACACAGCACTTTTGACCGCTTGGGCTTCCCTCAGGCCCTTTTGGAGAAAAGCCTCTCTGTTCAGACCAACCTGGCCTCTCCTGAACCTTACCTCCACCCTTCACAGGTACTGGTCCAACAGTCAGCAGGAACATGAAATTAATTACATTCACAATTGTCATTTAAACTTTAATTTCGTGGTTAGACTGACATTTCTGCGAGTTTCCAGCAGGTCAAAGTGGTCAAAGCTTTTCAGATACATTTGTTCTGTGGCAGTAATGATGTCTATTTGTTGAGGTTTTTAACTTAAACTAGCTTCAGACAAACTTGTAAAGTGCCTCAGGACTATTGAAATAATATTTCTGTAAAACACCTTTATAGGAGGTAGTTATTAATACAGTCTTTGTGCAGGTACTTTTAATCTAATCTTTCTGGTTTAACACATATTTATCATTACAAGTTTATATAAATAGAAAAAATTGTTTCTTCTGGTAGGCACAGGATATTAGTAAGAGAAATTTTGTATAAATCTCATTTACCTGCCAACAGTTTCGACTTCTGGCTGAAGTCTTCTTCATGGGCTGTCATCAGGTGGATTGCTGATGTGGCCTATATCCGGTATTCCTGGTGCCCGTCACGAGGGAGAATAACTTGATATATACAGTGGGGCAAAAAAGTATTACCAATTCTACAAATTGATCCACTTAAAAAGAGGAGAGGTGTGTAATTTTCATCATAGGTACACTTCCACTCAGGGCCGTGCAGAGACCTTTGAAGGGGCAGGTACTCAAAGGTATAAAAAGGCACATACCGTATAGAGCAAGATTTTTTAAACAGATTCATGGTCCAACAAGTTTCTGAAAATTCAGATAATGAGAGACCACTGTGTTCAAACTAAATAACAACAAACTTGGCAAAATATTTCATGTTATTAATTGAAGGTAATGTTATTTCATTAAAAATGTTTTAGTTTTTAAAGCTAACTTATTTCTAGGGATGTTCCGACCACATTTTTTGCCCAAGTTATTTGATACCGAATCCTGTTGCGATACTTCAGCAATGCATTAAAATAAGAAGAGAAAAGGCAGAACACATCCAAGTTGTCTTTTTAAAGTTAAGAGTTTTTTTTTTTAATTATTTAAATTTAAATTATTTTTTTCCTTCTTTCTGTATTTGTCATTTTGTTCATTTAAATCCACCCAAATCTCACAATACATGGCCCTAGCCCTAGCCCTAGCCCTAACCCCTTTGTAGAAAAGCAGCCCCAAAGCCTAATGTTTCCACCCCCATGCCTCACAGTAGGTAGCGTTTTCTTCCTCCTCCAAACATGGTGAGTGGCGTTTATGCCAAGGAGTCTCATCTGGTCACATGGCATTTTCCAAATCCTTCTCTGGATCATCCAGGTGGTCTCTGGCAAGCTTTAGACATGTTCGTACATGTGCTGGCTTAAGAAGGGGGACCTTTTGAGTGCTGCAGGATTTTAACTCATGATGACGTAGTGAGTTACTAATAGTAGTTTTTGTTTCTGTGGTCCCAGCTCACTTCAGGTAATTGACCAGTTCCTCCCTTGTAGTTCTGGGCTGTTTTGTCACTGTTCTTTAGATCATTTTAAACCCACGAGGTGAGATCTTGCATGGAACCCCAGGTCAAGGGAGGTTGTTAGCAATCTTATATTTATACCATTTTCCAATAATTGCTCCAACACTTAATCTCTTCTCACCAAGCTGCTTGCTTATTGTAGATTGACTCCTCCCCAGTCTTTTGCAGGTGTACAATCTTTTCTCTTGCTTGTTTGTAGGTGCTAGATACTTATTTTCTGCACTATTTTACGAATAAATTCTTTAACAATCATACAATGTGATTTCCTGAATAGAAGAGTAGAAGAGTACCTATGATGATCTTTTTAAGTGGGACAACTTCCACAATTAGTGACGGCCAAATACTTCAGATTTTGAATTGAAATACTTTCCACACTTTACTGATTTTGCTGGTGCAGCTCAGGCTTTTAATACTGAGCAAACCTTTCATAATCTGCACTGAACTCAGGGGAACTAAGAAAAATCAACTAAGTAAAACCTGGGCAATTAGGAAATGATGCAATATGCTTTACCACAAAAATCAGCGCATCCATCCTCTGTTTAGTCTAAATCATAATCCATCTGAAGCGTGTTTTCAAAAGTAAATGACAGTGTTTCCTTTTTCCACCTGTCAGTCGGAGGATCTTGGAGCCTGTGCCCAGTTTGAAGCCAGTCGAAATGCCAGAAATATGATGCCAAGTGCCAGTTGTGGAATTTTCCCAGAATTCAGCTTGAGGAAGCCCTCTTCAGAGACGGACATCGAGAACTGGGCATCGAAACACTTTAACAAACACACACAGGTAAGACCAAACCCTGTTATCTTCTGGCTGGTGATCATTTCTGTCTTTTTTTTAGTCTTAACGTTAAAAAGGTGAAAAAATTCGGTCAGATCAATCCACATTTATGTCAGAGCTTTTACTGCTGACTTTTGATATAACAAATATATGATAGTTCACAATCCAATGATCATCTTATTGGAAGATGCTAAATGCAGTCAAATGTCTTAGTAATACCAATGCAAAATGAACATTTTCATAATCAGCTAATCTCTTATCAGTTTTATCTGTTCCAACCTCTTGGTTCAGCTGTGGTGATTCATCCCAGAATCTCACCTCCATGTAATCCTCCACAGTCAAACTGCTTCCCCATCAGCCCACTGCTACTTGGCTTTCTTCTCTTTAGCTGGAACTGTGACTTATATTTAGCTGTTCTGGATGGAGATCTCATTTGCCTTCAGCCTTTTTGTTCCAGTTGACTCATAAACACCCTCCTGATTTTGCCCATTTCTCCTTTCTTTCTCCGTTGTTGTGCATGTGTTCCAGGCACATTGTTCTTGTTTTGGCCTTGTCCCCAGTCCACCTGTGTGTTCCCTTTTTACTACCCAAACATTTTACTTGTACTTGCGCCAGATTTGAGAAGAAACTCACTGTGAAAATTTGGTTGCCTGCCTGGCTGTGTTGAACCTTTTGAAGACTGTTTTTTCCTGGGAGCTCTCTAGTTGGAACCATGTTCCTGGTTAAATAAATGTTGAATAAAATAAATAAAATGTACAAGCCCCTAAAGGGCTGCTAGCTGCAGACTCATTTGCATATTTAGACTTTTAAAAACATTTGTAATTGTTACAGTATTTCATCTGAGATAATTGTCTATAAATAAAACATTTTATTTGTGTAATTTGTTTTCCTATGGCAGATTGTTTGGCTGATAGTTGTGTTTCAGGTCTCTCTCTCTCTCCCTCTCTTTCTTTTTAATAAAAATTTAAAGTACACTCAAGATGTGATGAGCTCCACCAAATCACACCTGGCAAGTCTTCTCATTAGAGATTTGAACTCAGATCATTTTTTACATTGCGGCTCTCAGCAGAGATCATCTCATAAAACTTTACAGAAGCAAAAATGTAATTCCCTTACTTACCAGCTAGTAACAGAAATGATGTAACATCTACTCCTAGTGCAGTGGTTCTCAACCTTTTTTCAGTGATGTACCCCCTTTGAAATATTTTTTTCAGCCAAGTACCCCCTAACCAGCGCAAAGCATTTTTGGTTGTAAAAAAAAAAGAAGAACTAAAACAGAGCACTGTGCCATCAGGGACTGATTTATTAAACATTGGAACTGATAAACATGTACAAAAATCAAACAGTCAAAAAAAACAAAAACAATTTCAAACATTTTAAATGTTAATAATCCATAACTAAATGTATTGGAAATATTTATCATCACTGAACTGTAGTGATTCAAGTGTTAATTTTTACATGGATGCTATTTTTTAAATATATATATATTTTCTCACGTACCCCCTGGAGTGCCTTCACGTACCCCCAGGGGTACGCGTACCCCCATTTGAGAAACAATGGCCTAGTGGACCTACCTCCTGTCTAATTACAGTCTTGTTTCTGTATTCTTCCCTCACCTTTTTCCACAGGGGCTGTTTAGACGTAAGGTTTCAATTGCCAACATGCTGGCCTGGAGCAGTGAGCCCATCAAGAAGCCAATGATCGTGACCACAGACCGCGCAGTGAAAAAGGAAGCTGTGGACATCTTTAAGCTCATCCAGATGTACATGGGAGACCGCCGTTCCAAAGCTGACCCCATCGCTGTAGCTCTGGAGGTCTGTGAGCTAAACATGCATCTCCGCTGTGTCTTATTTAGGTCCTTAACCTAACTTGCTTTGGGATACCCTGACGACATCATCACCCCCCTTTTTCGGGGGGGGGGGGGGGGGGGGGTTATATGTACCGTAGGGGGAATCACAGTAAATGATTGAGAGGCTGCTTTACTTTCTACCAGGATTTTTTTATACAATAGGCTAAAAAGCTGAAATTAGGTTTTATCTTCAGTTCAGTCAGTAAAATCCAGTGACTTTTACCACAAGAATGAAAGCCACACTCTCTAACTCACTTGACTGTTTGTCAGGTGGTGGTGCGAGGGTGGAGTAACCAGGGTCTACGTGATGAGCTCTACATTCAGCTGTGTCGTCAAACCACAGAGAACTTCCGGTATGATAGCCTGGAGCGTGGCTGGGAGCTGATGGCCATCTGTCTGGCCTTCTTCCCTCCGACGCCCCGTTTCCATGCCTACCTGGAGGGCTACATCTGCAGACACATGGATCCATTAAATGACACCAAGGGTGAGGGAGCAACACTCATGTTCAGGCTCAGCTTTTATTCAAAGCAGGACATCTTGAGTACACCTGACCTGACTCAGGTTTTTCTCAACAAACTATACAATAACACTCTTTAGGGGATGCCTCTTAATCAGACACATTGTCTTGAGTACAGATCTCTCTTGAAAAACAAGACTTTAACCTGTATATGTAAAGGTTAAAAATTCTACTAATGTTTTAGCAGAGATGCACCTGTTCTGGTTTTAGAAGCCCATTCTGATTTCTGATTCTTGCACAGCTCTATTTAGTCCAATTCTGATTCATTTTAAAGAGCTAGAATTACAGAATACATTTGAAACATAACATCTGATTAACTTGACATTACTGATGATTGAAGTAAAAACCTTCACAAATCTGTCATTGCTAGTGTGAATTAGCGCTTAGTAGTGGAGTTCACAGATCAGAAACATACTCAGATTTCTTATTACTGCTTGGCAATGATGTGGTAACAGACTGAAAAAAAAACTAAATCTGTCTTTTGAGTCTCAGATTGGCTGATCAGCAAATAACCGAATTATGGAGACTATTGGCTGTCCCTGAACACTGGATGGGTGTTTTGGGTGCAATCTCTACATTTTAGTCACATTTATTGTCACTGGCTGTTATTTTACTCACTCTAAGTAGTTTTACTACACACACTCCTTATTGGTAGCTTTGGCCCTTAGTGTTCTCGTCCTACAGCGTGGCACAAGTGGAATAATCTGGGGTGGTTTCTATCCTCCACTGTTGCATATGATATAATCTTAAAATGAAGGAAGTTCTGACCTTGGTTGCTAGCTTGTCAGGATGCTGGTGGACTCAGAGCTGACCCTGCCGTTTTATGTGCCTGACCGTTTGAGGTTATTATGAAAACAAAAGAATTAGAGAATAGTAGAAAGGCCTGTAAAGCAACTGGGTTAGATGGTGAAACTGTTTACCACATCTCCTCCATCAGAGTGGTGACTGGAGGTACTCTAAAAGTACCACTTAGCTCAGTGCTACAGATATGTTAAACCTAATAGAGGGTGTTCCATGAGATCTCTTTATTTCTGCTGATAACGTCATGATAATATGAGGCTTTGTCTTACCAACAAAGGAGTAAACGTCTAAGTGGGTCTACTTTTTCTGTTGCCCCAGGAGTTGCTATTAGCAGCTATGCCAAATACTGCTACAGGAAGCTGACGAAAGGTGCCCTGACTGGAGCCAAGAAGGTAAGAAGTTTCAGGCTTAGAGAGTCGTTTCATATCACCAGGTTTTCTGTGAAAGTAGAGGGATGATTTGCGCTCAGTTTAGGTTGTTTTGTTGCCAGTGGTGAGATGCTGTGTTGAAACGTGATAAGAAGACGAACAAGCATGTCCAGCCTCTCAAATATCTCATACTAGTTGTTGAAACCTCTGGATGCAACAGGGATCAACAGGTCTATGGATTCAGTCAGTCAAACCTGCATTTTTAAATCGCATTATGAAGAACGTTGGGTAGAATTAGCACAGATGAAGAGGCAGGATAGTGTAGAGGAGAGGTTAGTCCTGGACAAGCCTCTGAGACCATGATATAAATCTGCACATTTCTGCTGCTCCAACATTTAGACACATCCCTTCACATCAGCATCTCTCATTGGGTTAAACGTTCTGTTTTTTCTGTTTTTAGATGTTTTGTGTTGTGTTTTATACACGTTTTCAGCTTTTCTCACAGTAGGGATATTTTGTCTTGCCACCATTTGCTAGATTCTCATATTTCATCTGTTCTGCTGCTTTATGACCTGGCTGCCTGACTCTTAGACATGTCTGTCTGTTCAGGGCCTGCAGAAGCCCTGTCTGGAGGAAATCAACCATGCTAGGAACGCCATATTCCATCCGTCCATGTTCAGCTCCTCATTAGAGGAGGTGATGGCACTGCAGAAGGAGAGATACCCCGATCGTCAGCTGCCTTGGGTTCAGACTCGTCTCTCTGAAGAGGTTCTTGGTCTTAATGGGGACCAAACAGAAGGCATCTTCAGGTTAGTGAGGCATGAAAAACAAGAAAAAGCTGGTAAATTCTACAGTAAACTTTACTAAGCAAGCTGCAGGTTGACACAAATGACTCCAATTAACATTTTTAACATGTCCAAGTCATGTTTTATTACAACGCCTGCTTTCATCTACACAGATCATAATAAAAAGACATTTCAAGAGCTAAATATGGAAAAATGCTTATATTTATTGTTTAACCGGTAAAGTGTAGGTTTTACTGGTCATCACACGATTAAACTAGTTCTGAGGTAGAACATAAGCTCTGTTGTCCCGATCGTAGTTTGACCTGACTGGGTAGTTATTAGGGCGTAGTCTGAACACAGTGTAAGGATGTTTATGCAATGTTCTCATAAGGATAGGTTCACAGTGTGTGTCAACCAGGGTTTAGGAGAAGAGAGGAGGAGCTGTATTTTAAAGATTCTTTGACCTTTCACCTCCAGGGTGCCAGGAGACATAGATGAAGTCAATGCTCTAAAGCTGCAAGTGGATCAATGGAAAATCCCCACAGGACTGGAAGACCCTCACATTCCAGGTGCACACACAAACTGTTTCATTTACAAGAAAGCTGCTCCTAGCCAGTCTGAGCACCATCAGGAGGTCTGTGTGACCCACATTTAGCCATCTGCACCCGTACATGAGGCTTTAAGGCAGACCTAGACATCCTACTGCTCCTAGATGTCCCCAACCAGAATGCTGAAGACAATATAAAATTAAAAATCACATCCAAATACTATGCTTTTGTTTTGAAACTCGCTGCTAATTTTACAATGCTGTTACTGTATTTTGAAGGCGAACTCTTTGGTGTTTAGACAGCCAATATGACAGCTGAGGCTCAGGAGAAGAGAGGGCAGTTTGATCCTTGAATTTCATGTAGCTCCTTGATCTGTGACCTGTGTGTGTGTGTGTGTGTGTGTGTGTGTGTGTGTGTGTGTGTGTGTGTGTGTGTGTGTATGTTTAGCTGCTAGTGTACCTAATTATACAGCATGCTAACTAGCACCCCTGTGTGTTAAGCAGCAGCTTCAGGAGTGTTTAGATCTTTATTTAGATTGACTCCAAAACAAGTAAAATCCAACTTCAACACAACTATGGTGCAGTCCATGATAGTTTTTATTTCTGACAGATCTAAACACAGTAAAGCCTCTTTCACACTGAATGCGGAACAGATGCGGTCCGGTTTTCATATGGCTTCGACACTGATCAAACATCATTGAGTCCAATCAGCGCATTCACACCGACTGTGCTGCGGCATGGAGTCATGAGCCAGACAGGAAGTGAGACGTAATCCGGTATATTTCAAAATAAAACTCATGTTGCGTTGTTTTTGACGGCTTTTGACGGGGATATCAGCTCACAGTGTATGATAGTTTACGTTATATTTACAGGTATATTTTTAAACTTATTGTCTCTTATTGTCTACTTGTCTATTGTATCCAGAGATGATCAGCACATGAACCACAGTCAGTGTGAATGGCAGTCTGTTCAGAAGCTGCACAGAAACCGGACCATCTCCGTACTGTAATTGGTGTAACAGGCTGTAGCGTTCCCTCTGCAGCTAGACTGAAGACACCTCTACTTGTAAAGGGGGCAAGGCTGTTTAAAGGAGCAGGAAGTGATGTGTGATGTTGCTTCAAGTTTTTAGGATGGAGCAGATGAACAACTCTTGTTTTATAGAAGGATGTTCTTCTTTAGCTGCTCTTATTCTATTTTTGTTTTGATTGGCAGAATTTAAATTCTTTGCACATTAGAAAAGCTTTGGCACTGTGGACCAAAAATAGAAACAAGAGTCCATGTTTGTCAGACTCTGCCTTTTTTCCTGTGATATCTTTGGCTCTGATAGAGTTCATGGTTTATACATCATAATGAAACTCCTTTTATCTGGCAGACAATGAATTGTCTGTAAGTTGATGTCCTCCACTGTGTCCCCAGCTTCTCTGCTGAAACTCTGGTACAGGGAGCTTGAAGAGCCGCTGATCCCTCACGAGTTCTACGAGGAGTGTATCAATAGCTACGACAACCCAGAGGCAGCTATCAGTGTGGTTCTGGGCTTGCCACACATCAACAAGCTGGTGCTCTGCTACCTCATCCGCTTTTTACAGGTAACACACGTCAGAACTTTAGCCTAACAAAACATTAAAACTTTTAAACTTTAAAAACCTGAAACATGGATGAGTGGATAGAAGAACAGCATCATAATCATTCCTATGTATAAGTCCTGGTCCTGTCTATGCTAACGCTAACCTAGCAGCTCCAAATGAAACATGAAGGTGTTTATTAGGCTAAAATCTCACATCCCTGTCTAAATAAAACAGAGCTAAAACTGTGTTCATAACCTAACAGTGAGAGATTTGTGTTAAGGTATTCGCCCAGCCAGCCAATGTGCCCATCACCAAGATGGATGTGAACAACCTGGCCATGGTCATGGCTCCCAACTGTCTGCGCTGCCAGTCTGATGACCCCAGGGTGATTTTTGAGAACACCCGCAAGGAAATGTCCTTCATCCGGGTGCTGATCCAGCGGCTGGACACTAGCTTCATGGATGGGATCCTATAGCCCCCCCACCCCCAATTCTCCACACCCAGCTAAGTCCTTCTAGTCGGCCCCTCTGCCTCCCTTTAACCTGCTCCATCACTGACCCCTGCACCCCCACAGCACATTGTTGCTGCCACATGTTGACTTTGCAAAACAGAAACTGCCTCCGTCTGACTACGGCCGCTCGGTGTTTTTGAGTTGAACTAGGTGTTGAAGCGGGTGTTGATGTGGTTTGGACTGAACCGTACTGTGTGTGCCTTCACTTACATTATTACAGTACACACATTTAGCATGAAGATACTAGCAGGGATCTCATCAGTACATCAGCTTCACTATCCCTTTATTTTAAACCCAAAACGATTTATGTGAAACGGTTCCCCTGCTTATGCACACACGCGCTGCCACGTGCACACGCTTTGGGGACTCCAGCCTCTGCAGTACACAACAAGATGAACAAACCAAATGCATGTTTATCAAACATCGTGTCTCATACATCACAAGCAGCTTCTGCACATGCTCTGGCATTAGATTTATAAAACAGAAAAAACTCCTCACCCACTAACACCTTCTCAACTTAGTCGGACCTAAGAACTCAGAATCAGCTGGTTTGTGACTTTGGCCACATTGAGCTGTGTGAAACGAGCCCCATGTGGACATAAACTGACCAACCGGTGGTTTGGTGCTGAGCTGTTGACTGCCAGCAGACACGAGGACAGTGAGACGGTGATGGTTCTGTTGACTGCAGTGAAGAACATCTAACCAGCTGCGTTTTGACTTCTGCCCTCCAGAACCTCCTGTGACCTGCTTTCTACTGCAGATCCAGTGATAGTACTGTTGATAAACGGGTCTTACCGGGGTCACCATTAGGGTTCCTGCTCTCTGCTTAAGGACCTCTTGCTGCATAAACCAAGCCTGAACAATCTTGAGTAAATTTTCTGTCAAACGTCTGAGGTTTGAAAATTCCTCATGGCCTTAAAAATACTTCATTCTTTTTAGTGAACAGAACCGTGCCAATCGGACTTTTATTATCTTGGGATAACACTGGCTAAGCTAAGCTATGCTGTTTTATTTTTTGGGTATTTTGAGCCAGAGAGGAAGACCTCCTAAGGCCCGGCTGCAGCTGCTGGATAGACCATTCACCCAAGCTAAGTTAGTTTGTAAGTTGCTTTGGATAAAAGCGTCTGCAAAATGCATGAACATCAACAAGAGCAGACCTCTGAGCCAGTAGTTTGGTTCTTCTGGTTCAGAAGTCTGCTCAGCTGGCTCTCCTCTCTGAGCCAAGTGGAGCTCCCTATGCTGCAGTACCCTGGCTCATTGCTTCACCTCTTTTCCACATAGCTTTTGCTAATCTTTTTGTCTCGCAATAGCTTCTCATTGCATCAGTCCCTCATAGCAGATGTCCACTGGTACGCAGACTGACTAACCATACTCCTGAAACAGGTGTTGGTGCTCTGCAGTCAGAGCATCAAGGTCTGTCTTTGTGTGACATATTTATTCTTCATCAAACCAGAGTTCATCTCCTCACTGAACAGCACGACCTGCAGTAAGCACGGCTGTGGTACCATGGGTTTATCTGGACACATCAGGACAAATGGATCATTTTGCAAGCTTGGACTTAAGTAGAAAAATTGGTTTGATGAAACTCAGCCAAACCACGAACAGTTAGTTTAAAGGTGTTCAGTTTGTCCTTGTTGGGTTGAACTAGAGGAAATGAGGCTGTGACTTTTACGCTGACCCTGGGACTTATGGTTTTTTAGTATGCAGACTTCCCTTAGAGCAGCACAGCTTGCTGTATGTTGACATATCTTTCCACTCTGCCACATCACCTGGTGCTGTTCAGCCACTGTGGCTGTCTATCACAGAGAGAGGATGACAGCAGCACTGCCAAAAATTCTGTCCATTTGTGTGTGAACACAGCACGGTGCGTCCATACCGCTCCAGAGGGAAGTGAAAGCTCCTACTAAAGGCCCACAGACACTTCCACAGAGTCCACAGGCCTCCTGGCTCACTGATGATTTGTGAATGTGTCTCGTCGTCTGTGTTTGTCTGTCTTTGTTTAAAATCTCTGTACATTTCTTACATCCATTCATACTTTGTCTAGGAGCAAGTACTGTTGTTTATTATATTTGTTTCTTTAAACGAAATCTGTGTTTTAACACATTTTATATGACTTAATTTATTCATATTTATTTGAGATTTCCTTAATGCCTTCTTGAAATATTGTATTGTAGGCTCAAGTGTGTTTTTGTTATTGCACAGGTGTGTGTGTGTGTGTGTGTGTGTGTGTGTGTGTGTGTGTGTGTGTGTGTGTGTGTGTGTGTGTGTGTGTGTGTGTGTGTGTGTGTGTGTGCGTGCGTGCGTGTTTTCCACATGTGGACACTTGACTGTTTGAAATTTGCTGTGCCAGTGTGATTTATTCACCACAACACAACTCAAAGGCTGATTTTGAGCCAAACACTCAGAACTGCCTGTTAAAAAGCTGAGTTCTGCAGCAGACCAGATGGTTTTTAATGTGAGTTTATTTTCAGAAACTCTTGTGGGTTTTGTTTCGTTAGCAGCTTGTTCACTCGGTTATATGCACCCATCAGACTGACAGCATGTTATGTTTCAGTGTGTGTGTTTGTGTACGCGTCACATAAGGAACTGCTGTGTTTATGTAGGACTGACTGATAAAACAAGCAAATACAGAAACAAGGAAGACTTGAACTGGGAGCAGTATTAACATGAATCTAACCCTAACTCATGAGCGGAAGCTCAGATTATTCCACTCTAGACTCACCAAGTTCCTTTGTCCTATAAAAAGCCATTGATGACATATTTGGTTGTCGCCTTTTTAGCACTCCCTAGTGGACAACCTTTGCCAAGCTTTGTATTGGGCATCTGGCTTCCATAATAAAGAACATGAAGAAATGACTGCCCCAGTGTCTGGTGCAATCTTTACACTATGCTCTACCAGGGAAATGCATCTTTACAATTTGTACTTTTTCTGATCCAAACTAAAATGAATTGTATTTAGAAGGAGCATCTGGAGCACCCGCCACTTTCTGGTGCAGAGATACTAATATTTAACTCTAATGGACCTTATAATACATCAGTACAGGTAACCTTTGGGATCATTCAGGGAATTTATCTCTAATGTCTTAGGTGTGGAACTCAAATGTGTAATTTTGATTCTATTTAAAATTTCAACCTTATTTTTAACATGATAAGCCACGCCCACTTTAGCCTATTATTCCCACATTGAATGGATTTGTACCAGAACATGATTCTTATTTTGCACATGTCCATCTGACCATTCTGATTTAAACGACTCAACATTAAAGCACCTCTGTGTTTTGAAATTGATGAGATTTAGTGCAGCTACTCGGGAAGGCCTTACCTACTTGTGTTATGTACAGCTTGTGATTTTACATAAAAAGTTTGCGTTTTTAAGGCACACATTTTTGACTAATCATTCATCACTGTTCAACAGTTATGCTGATGTAAAGTGATTGTTGATAGCGTGTTTAGTTAAAGTTAAAAACCAAAACTGCACCTTCTACAGGAGTACTTTTACGGGCCCTTTGTAAATAAACTCCTTGTTCTTAGTGAATTAGGCTCCAGTATGACTTTTATTAGATGGAAGACAAGAACAAGGGTCCCCTTGCCTCTGTGGGCTTGGATCCCTAAAGGTCCCCCACCTTAGAATAAAAGTAACATCAAATGGGAAGTAGCTGTGAATTCTATTTAGAAAAGATGTTGGTGTTTTCCAGCACATCATGTAACCATGACTACTGGTGTCTCACTGCTTTCTGGTTTGAAGGCCAACTGGAACCTCATGTGTAAAGGTTTGGATAGCTTCAACCCTAAAGGTCCATCTAGACAACCACATAAAACAAAAAGTGTTTTAAAAAAGTTGGATTTTTTTTAGGGTGAAATATTCAATATCACATATCTGTGAGTGGCAGCAAGTTTTACTAGCTCTTAATGAGACATTAACTTGGAGACAATTTATTTCCATTCTTTCATATAACCCACTTAGTTAATTGGGATATGAAAAGGTTTTCTCAAGTTTGCTGCACAAATCAGGTCCCTATAAGACATATGACCCATTTTATGTTCAAGTAGCACTACCAAGCCCTTGATTACTACTAAGGACCCTCATCAGCCCATTTAATGTGGGGATTCTAACCACTCTAGCAATACAAATAAATCAAAAGCCATTATTAGTTTCTCTCTCTGTTAAAGATGCAAGAGGGCACACCCAATGTTACTACCACTTCTGTGGTATGATGGTTATTGATTAGGAGGAACTATTTTGTCCTAACATAACGCTGCACTTATCACTAATTTGCAGCCATCCACAGCATTTGTTTCTGATGACCTCAAACTCAGAGGTCAACTGCTGGATTACCTGCTCTGCTCAGTTACCTTCATTTTGTAAGTTAAAACAGTTTAAAACTGTTTTGTAGGTTTATCCAGGCTGCATGGAAATCTGTTGTACTTTGTAACCCAGGTTCACTCCATCCCACATTCCACTTATGACTGATCCTCACAGCACAGCCGATATAGTCATAGTTAGGTTATTAGTGCTTTAAATTCTGTAAAGTCAAAGTTCTGTACAACATAAAATATATATAATAAAACATGTCACATAGCTTAAAACAAGCAAGTAAAATAAAATTAAGACAGACATGAATAAAAGTATAGAACTAGGTATATTAAAAGACTAAAGTATAAAACTAGCTTAACCATTTTAACATGGGATAGAATAGAGAATGACTCATTCAATAAAGAAGACCAATCTACATGTTAGATGGTGTTGAAAGCCCAAAAGAAGAGATGAGTGTCAAGATAATCTCTCCATCATACGTATATGTGAAGGAGTCAAGATAAACCCAGCAGACCCAGCTACTCCTGCAGGAGCATGAAAAGGCAACAGAGTTTGAATAATACCTGTTGAATGGAATGTCCCCCATGTGCTCCATTTTGTGTCCAATCAATAAAACAGCCAGAGCTTTGGCACAGGAGGCCACCAGAGGACAGATGGGTTAAAGGTCACCATAACACCAGGACTCTAGAGGCAGGGTAAGTTTATACTCACAGGGCAGCAGGGCCCTACTTTAGTGAGGGGCAGACAAGTCTAGCCTGGTTTTTCTATATTATATCTGACATCCACTGTTTTCGTGTGTCAGATAAAGACGAGTTCTCAAAGCCTGCAAAAGTAGAGAACTTCTCTTTGATGATGGTAGAAGGAGCACAGCTCAGTAGGAGGAGGGTTGTGGGATCTCAACAGGATGCCAACGAGAAACGCAGGACATTGACAAGGTGTTTTTCATAGGCTCCAAGGCTCACTTTCTGCTATCACAAAGGCTCACTATAGCAGTGGTCCATCAAGTCAAGGGCTTGGATGGCTCATGCCAGTAAAACCACCTCAAAGTGCACTAGAAGGACAGAGGTCCACAAGCACTCTTCACCAGTTTCTGGTGATGACTACTGGCTGCTGGCATGGCTGCCAGGATTCCCTGACAACAGAGAAATTTCCCCATCTCCAATATTTCCAAAGGACTTGCAAGAAATGGATCAGCCCGGTTCAAGTTTTGGTGGAACCACAACCTGTCCCAGAGGCAAGGACCAAAGACCACACTGCACCCTGTGGGTGGGTGTCACTAGACACCTCACGATTAATGTCCTCCCTCAACCCCCATTAACAATAGATGAGTAATAAAATACACCTGAAACAACCAATAATACTATAAGTTAAAGAATAAATGTAATTAAATCTGTACCAAAGGCAAGAGAAGTGATTTCAATGCAGAAATTCACTTTTAGTCTGTCGGAATCTTTATCACTTTGGAGAAAGCTAAAAAAGCAAATCACAGCTAATTAAGCCAATTCATCTGGTGCAAGGTACCACATGTAAGAATTTTAAATAAAACCGTGATTTCAAGGCAGAAAGGGTCATAAGTGACGACGTCTGTGCGTCTAAAGAAAAACAGCCTTAATGACCACGCTGGTTGTAAAACAAATCCTAGTCCAAATAAATGACATCTTTCTAAGACACAATTTCTTAGTGCATTTACTTCGACAGCAGCTCTCAAAAACACACACACACACACCTATAGCACACATATAACACAGCTTAGTTTGGTGACCACAAGGATCATGTACCAAACACTAATAAAAACACTTCTATTGATCAAACGTAATAATTCACTTGTCATATGTCAGGTGGCAATAGACATCTACATTTTTGGCTTGCCATACTGAGAATGTGTGCTGGGTGTGCATGGTTTGCCCTGATTCTGAGAACAGTGAGGAACAAGGTGGGCAACAGATGGAAGCATGTGTCTCATCATGCAGCCACTCACATCTGTGTGATACTGGACCATTCACATTTATAAAATGAAAAATAGACCAAGTATATTATTTGTTGCATTAGTTTAAACTCTGTATATTTAGAGTTTTTGGTGGAAAACTCAATTTAAGAGTAACAGAAAATAATCTATGATATGGAAACTCTTTAACCATGTTGTGTGACCTTCAGGGAGATTTGTTTCATTCATTGCTGCCAACAGTTTGGGCTGTTAGAGAATCAAGTCTTTAAGTTTTGCTCAGAATCTGTATATGATGCAAAGAAAATGATAAAAACGATAATTTCTGTTCTTCCTCCCAGGTTTCTCTCCATTCATAGCAGACATCTTTATGAGGAACTGAGTGTTGAGTTAATAAACGGTCACAGAGATGGGTGGGCTGGAATGAGCCAACATGTGTGTGTGTGTGTGTTGTGTTTGTTGTATGAGATGAGTCATAAACAGACCTGATAATTCGGCTGTTATCTTTCATTCATTAAACAGAAATACAATCTGAATTTATAATAAAACAGTGTTTATGAGTAGCTTTAAAAATCTAAATTCTTTTCTTTGATGATCCCCGTTTTTTTTCTCTAACTGGTTTGTACTAATGAAGACTGGTGGTTGATTCCATGAGGAAAAGAGCTGCTGGGAGCTATTCTTCACCTTGTTGTTGTTCATCTATGTTTCTGAATTCTGTTTTTAATGTCTTCTGTCACTCTTTCAGTCTGAGCGAAAGCTTTGAAAGTGTAAGTGATGTTGGGTTAATAAATGATTCAATCGTCAAACTGGCTGATCTTTTATTTCCTCGACAGACCCAGGGGACAATAACCTCAACTGGACGTTAAACAACAACCTGAACTGGACGTTAAGAAAACTACCCAATACAGGACAATAAAACCGAAAACCTGACTAATTAAAAAGCAGAACAACCTCCCATCAGGCTTTTTTGTCTTCAGGTCCAAACTCGTCTTGAACTAGACTAGTAACTGAACCAACATGAACAGTCCCGGACACAACTAAATCAATCCTGGCTCTGGTCAACCTGTCATTGTAGTGGGTCTTTAGGTTTCACATATTGCTCACATGGTCCACCATTGTGTCAGTAGACTTCCACCCATTGTCTAGAAGAAGCCTGAAAGGATGGAGCCTCTGCAGTGCTTTGTTCCACGTGTCCAGGTCTCGATCAGCTGGGTTCTTCCTGAGGTCAAGAGTCAGTCCCTGTAGAGGGGAGTGACTTCTCAGTCTCTTAGCAAACTCCAGCAAATCAGCAGGCAGGATGAAGTTGGAGCTGTTGAGGACAAAAGGACACCACATTCAGACAGTCATCTAAAGGCTGAACTCAATGAAACTGAATTTCCTTAGAAACCAAGGCTTTAGTTCATGATGAATGAGGTTCTCCTGCATTACTCGATGCGATTTTCCACATTGCACACAAAAATATAAATTGATGAGGATCCAGCTCTCACCTGATGTCCAGATGCTTTATTGGGCTCTGGGAGGATCCAGAGAACAGGTGTGCCAGAACACACACGCTTTTGGCTGTTGATACAGGCAAATAGATTATTTTACATCATGAGATTAACTCTTTTGAGAACAACATGAACGCAATAAACATGACCAATTTCTGTATAGATCTTTAAACTAAAACATTTAGCTTGTTTCTAAAATTTCTAAACAAACATCTATTCAATAAAGCTGAATTCATATATATGATTCCCTCACAATGGATATCTGAACTGGAGAAACTCCAGCCTTTATTTCATGCGAGCACTTAGCAACAGTAGGAAGAAAAAAAATGCTTTAAGTCAAGAAACGTTTGTCCATCTGCTGTGGAGTCGACCACGACCCCAAGTAATGTCAACATGAAGGTACCATAAAATCTAGATTTACAGTTTATAATCGAGTCCCATCCCCTTTATTATAACCTGACCTATGGTTTCTCATCATCACAGAGCGGAGAATAAAGTCTAACTTTAAGTCACAGGAAAAACCAAGTCCACCTCCTTAGTTCCAGGGTTCTGAAGTCACCATTAGATCAATTTTCAGGTTTAATTACAAACAAGTCCTCTGTAAAAATGATCAAAGCTGAGACAAAACATCATGAATGACCTAATGAGAACATGTCAACTGAGTTAGACTGTGCCAAATGTCCAGAAGTAGTCTGGACAGTGAAAGATGAAGATGAAGACAGCGTACCGAGGCGATTTTGAGCCAGACTTAGTTTGCAGAGAGAAGGCACCATCTTCAAAGCAGCCACCAGCTGCTGTACGCTGTCTTCTTGGTTAACGCAGTTCTCAAGAAGACGACAGTCACTCAGTCGCAGCTCTAAGAGAGGAAAACAGTTCAGCTGAGACAGGATTCAGAGCAGGAAGACACAAACTCCAAGCATTCAGTTAGCACAAGACAAAAGTTCTGGTCCAGTCCTCACAGCTACCTGCTCACTCTGCCTGGACTTCCCAAACTAAAAGTTAGGCTAGTTTAAAAAATGAATGGAAAATGGCAAAGAAGCCAACTTTCTCTACATTTTCAAAACAAACAGCAGCAATTTGTTCTTCAGGTGTTTTACCTTCCAGATTGCAGCCTCTCAGCAGGTTTAGGATCTCCGGGAGACAGCCACACAGTTTCATGTCCTCCAAGTTGAGAAACCTTAAGTGGCGATTTGACTCTGAAAGGTGACCATAATATGATCTTTATACGCTTTGTTTAAAATTAAAACTTCTAAAAAACAGTTTGAATTTACAACTCATAATAATCAAAGATAGAAAGTATTTATGGATAATTTCAGTCATTGTCCTGTAAGAGCTCCTAGGATGACGTTTGTTCTGAATTGGTGCCATAAAAATAAACTGAAACCAGTTCATTTGGAGTAAATTCTGCAATTTCTTCAAAAACTAAACTTATGTCTGAATGTTAAATTTCATTTTTACACAAATGAGTTAAATACATGAAGTTAACGTGAATGTGGCCTTTATGAACGTGTTAATGGTTCATTTCATGTGTGAACTTTGACCCACTGGTAACGTTTATGTTTACATGGTTCACAAGCCACAGACCCAGTTTAAGACAGGTGAGCTTACCTGAGAGTGTGGAGAGGAGCTGTCTTTGAGTGGAACCAGTGGGTCTCATTCCAACTACGTGAAGCGTGGTGAGATGTGGGGAGCGACTCAGCAGAGACGTGATGAAGCGGACATCTGTCTCATCGTCACTTATCTTGACTGTTAGCTTCTCCAAAGGCAGCTCTGATCAAAACAAAAACCAGCCTCACTTTTAACAACCAACTTTACTAATTCAGTCCTCAATCACTTCGCTACAATCTGAGTCACATCTGTTTTAATGTTTTGTAAATGTTTTAGCATGAAAAGAACATAGCATCAGTCAAGGTTTAGCTCCATGATTTCATTCCCAAAAGCGTCTTCTTACTTAGAAATTCTACTTTAATAATGACTTGGTGTCACAAATAAGATGAATTTCAAATATTTACTAAACTTCTTTTTTCAATCAGTATTTAAGAGGAAAATCAGACGTGCTGCACAAAGGAAGAAAAATGTGAGTTTGAATCTCATTCTTTCCTGTTATTTAACATAACCTGACTCAGCAGACAGGGAGTGATGAAAGACGACCAGTGGTAGCCAGAAGGCCTTCTGGATCTCCACGCTGAGGGACGTCAGTCTGGGGAAGGATTCCACTAAGGTCATCATGAGCTCGATGGATGGAAGGACGCCGATGCTCAGCTGAGTAAGGCTGCTGCAGGAGCTGTCAGAGAGCTTCTTCAGGGCTGCCGCCACGTCCAACACGTCATTCTCTTTGAATACTGCTGTAAATGGATCGTTGATAAAAATGAAAAGTCATTTGCACAATAATGCTGCTCAGAGGTACTCTGTAGAGTAACTGACACATTTGTTTTAATCTTATGATACAGTGGGGAAAAAAAGTATTTGGCAGCCACTGATTGTACAACTTGTCCCACTTAAAAAGATAAGAGGTCTGTAATTTTCATCACAGGTGCACTTCAACTGTGAGAGACCGGATGTACAGGTGCTGGTCATAAAATTAGAATATCATGACAAAGTTGATTTCTTTCAGTAATTCCATTCAAAAAGTGAAACTTGTATATTAAATTAATTAATTACACACAGACTGATAAATTTCAAATGTTTATTTCATTAATTTTGATGATTATAACTGACAACTAATGAAAATCCCAAATTCAGGATCTCAGAAAATTACAATATCAATTAAGACGAATGCAAAAAAAAAGGAATTTTAGAAATGTTGGCCAACTTAAAAGTATGAACATGAAAAGTATGAGCATGTATAGCACTAAATATTTAGTTGGGGCTCCTTTGGCCTGGATTACTGCAGCAATGCGGCGTGGCATGGAGTTGATCAGTCTGTGGCACTGCTCAGGTGTTATGAGAGCCCATGTTGCTCTGATAGTGGCCTTCGGCTCTTCTGATTTGTTGGGTCTGGCGTATTGCATCTTCCTCTTCACAATACCCCATAGATTTTCTATGGGGTTAAGGTCAGGTGAGTTTGCTGGCCAATCAAGAACAGGGATACCATGGTCCTTAAACCAGGTACTGGTAGCTTTGGCACTGTGTGCAGAGACTTAGTCCTGTTGGAAAATGAAATCTGCATCTCTATAAAGCTGGTCAGCAGCAGGAAGCACAAAGTGCTCTAAAACTTCTTGGTAGACAGCTGCATTGACCTTGGACTTCAGAAAACACAATGGACCAACACCAGCAGATGACATGGAATTCCAAACCATCACTGACTGTGGAAACCTTACACTGGACCTCAAGCAACATGGATTCTGTGCCTCTCCTCTCGTCCTCCAGACTCTGGGACCTTCATCAGAGAACATAACTTTGGACCACTTAGCAGCAGTCCAGTCTTTAGCACAGGTGAGATGCTTCTGACGCTGTCTCTTGTTCAAGAGTGGCTTGAAGACATTTTTGCCTCTCATCCAAAAGGCTTCTTTAGTTCCCATAGTTGGAGGCTGTGAGTTGTGGTCAGAAACAAACACACCGATTGTGCTGCAAGTCTTTTTTTTTTTTTTCTTCCTTGAAAACATGTTTCTGTCTAAATTAAGGTGATGTTATTATTCATAGAATTAAATTTCATGTTGAAGTTCAGACTATTTCATCAAGTAAGCACTAATGGTTAGCCGGCTCATTTCAAACATGTAAAGTTTTTGGACCCTACCTCTTGAAAAAAAATCAGAATTGGGAATCTATAGGAACCAGAATCAAAACTAGGAATTGGAATCGGAACCAGAATCATTCAAATTCAAACGATGCCCAACTTGACTTTCTACAGACCAGTCTCCCTCCATGTAGTTCTGGACAGCTTCTTCACCATTCTTAAGCTCATTTGTACCCCACGAGGTGAGATCTTGCATGGAGCCCCAGGTCGAGGGAGATTATCAGTGACCTTGTATTTATTCTATTTTCTAATAATCTTTTCAACAGTTAATCTCTTTTCATCAAGCTGATTTCCTGTTGGAGTCTGCCTGTTTAAATGTGTGGACAGGTGGCTTATACATATAACTAGTTCAAACAGGTGCCATTAATACAGGTAATGAGTGGAGGATAAAGAGCTTCTTGAAGAAGAAATAACAGGTCTGTTTAGAGCCAGAATTCTTGCTTGTTTGTAGATGCTAAAAACTGATTTTCTGCACCATTTTACAAATAGATTATTTAAAAATCATACAATGGGATCTCCTGGGTTTTATATACATCCTGACTCTCACAGTTGAAGTGTACCTATGATGAAAATTACAGGCCTCTCATCTTTTTAAGTGGAACAACTTGCACAATTGGTGGCTGGCAGCCAAATGCTTTTTTCCCTCGCTGTATTTAGTTTCAAGCACACCTCCTTTTCAAACATCAACATCACCACCACATCACCATCTGAAGAGGAAAATAATATTCTCACTTTGCCGCAAAAAAGGAAAAAAAAGCCCAGCCTGACCAGTCCTTTAAGTCCGATTACTCTCTATGGTCTTAGGGTGCCCATACCACAAATACATAATTAATATCAACATCGCAAAGAGCCGCATGGACCTCTATGAACCTTATATTCAGAGTGAGCTGCATCAGCATCATGGACTTGTTGGCCTCGCTCTGTCCTCCAAGTTCACATCTGGTTTAGATGATAAAAGGATGAAACACTAAATCACACAGAAACTTTAAAATGTTGTGGTGGCTGAACACAAAGAGGAGTCATGATTGCAATAATCAATAATGTTACTATTTTACCCTGATCTTCAGCCGCTCTACCACAGACTAATCCACAAAACCCACAGATGATGGACTGAGGTCTACTGAGAGTTAGGACTACTTAACCATTCTGAAGCTACTTTTGCAGCAATGCATGCAAGATTAGAGGCCATCAAGAAACCTATTTCCATGAGAACACATGCTTATCAAAAACAATGTCTGGAAACGTGGAACGTATTTTTTCGTGATAAACAGTACCAGATTTCTTTCATTGGACCACTTTTGGAACTGGACTTCCCTCCAAGGCTGCAAATGTCATGAGACGCATCCGTCTATTTTCGAGAACTATTTTCGCACTTTGAATTATTTATCAAACACATTTAATTCAGAAGGACCTTACAATTTCAGTTCAATTTTAAATTTTCACAGCAGAAAAAAGCTTGTGGTTTCTATCTAAAACTACAAAGAAAAAAGATTCAGACTGTTCGTGTGAGCCCTACAGCTGCCCCAAAGACCAACCAGAAATAAACTTACAGGTGTTCTGAAGAGTTAGAGAGCGAAGGCAGAAAAATGTGGGTAGAGCAGGACTCAGAACTTTGAGGGAATCAGGTGTACAGGATCTGATCTCCAGACAGTCAATCTGACCCCAGGAACAGACTTCAGCTGAAGCACCAGCAGAGGAACCAAAGGTCTGGCAGAGAACACGTGGATTCACAGGAAAGTCTAATTCTCCAGATTTCTCCAGTACCATGGTGTCCAACCTGGGGCGTTTTCGTGGAGTGAGGTGATCCTCTTCAGCATCTGAAGCCTCGGTATGAGGATGGAGAGTGGCGACTTCTGCATTGGCTGAAGATGTTTCTGAAGTGCAACAGATCTGGTTTGGCTTCATCTTTGGGTTGACGTACTGAGTTCCCCGTCCATGTAGGAGCCAGGCCAGCACGGTGGGAGAGTCCATATTCATGCAAAGCTTTGTAGCTGCCCCATGGTCGAACAGCCGGTGGAGGATGTACAGTACCGCCGGTGTCTTTGTCCCTGCCAGGTCCAATAAAGAGCAACCGACTCTCCTAACATTCTTCTCCAATGGAGTTATAAGAGCCCTCTGATCACAAGTTAAAGAATGAAGGCACCTCTGGGTAATCTCCAGCACCAAAAAATCTTCAATGCAATTAGCAGCAGCCAACAAGAAAGACCTGTTCTTCAAATGTGTGCCGTGTCTCATGGTGTAGTGGTTTCTATAGCCATAAAACACAAGTATAAAAAGAAATCTCATGACTTCATGCTTTGCCTTTTCTTCTGTGTTGAACTTTAGTGCCTGAAACGCAACAGCAGAGTGAGAAATCACATCAGCAGATTTATGAGACATTTAGGCTGAAAAGGGTCAAACCTACAGTACTGAAGCCTGACAAATCCTGCAGGATTTTAAACCATCCAGGGAAGGTGGAAATCCCTAAAACACAAACAAAAAACTCCACGGTTAACGAGGCTTTTCCAGACCGGAGACCGTTAACTGTTGACGACGGACCGTACCTCTCCGGTTCAGGACCGGCTGGACCTGATCCAGCTGACACACAGTCAGGTAGGGCAGGAGGTCCGAGATGAGACGTGACGGAAGATCTGGAAAAACAACAGCTAGGTGAGAAACATACTCAAACGACACAAATGGTTAAAGTTTTCAGAGTACGTTTATCCACCGGGACTCTGACCGACAACATCCTGCGGTGGTCTTACCGAGAACCGCCTCTGTCCCCAAAGCAGTGAAATGCCTCCCGACAGCCTGGAAACATCTCTCCCTCAGGCTCCCATCCGCCTCTGACACCAGCATCTTAACCGGTACCGGTCGAACTCACGCCAAACAAAGTCCCGGACCCGGTTTAACGTTACTGTCTGCTGCCTAAGTCTCCCACTGAGAACCAGTGTAAAGGTGCGTCAGCGCCACCTACTGGACTGGAGTGTAGATTAAGTGTACGGTGCCCGTATGTAAATAAATAGTTCTCATGCGCGCAAGTTACCCCAGGCCCAGAGTCCAGAACCCAGCTGTTGATATCTGAAATTCTGGAAGGACAGGAATATATATATATATACTTTGATTTGGAACACCTCCTCAGATGAGAAGTGGAACTTCTTCACAAAAATTGCCATTTTTGTCCTAACCTACAGGAGTACAAGATACAAGTAAAAATTCTACCGCGGTGAAGTTAGTTTGACGTTGGAAGTTGGATATTCGACAGACATTGGTTCACTGCAGTCAGCGATGAGTCTTCATGCCGTGCGCTGAGCCACAGACGGCGGTTAGCTGGGCTTCCGAGGACACGCTCGGGAGCGGTGGTTCGCTTAGGGACCATCAACAAATTTCTAGTCATTTGTAAACGACTACAAAAAAAAATCAAAAGCTGCCGGATTTATTGACTAAATCACTAAAAATTACTTCTGAGTTGTGTTACTAAACTACATCTACAAGACACAACAGTTTTAAAAATATTTCACACAATTTGATCTTTTTT